>SNQJ01S0011881.1:25044-109142 GCA_010110895.2 Picea sitchensis | reverse complement strand
TTTTCAACATAGTATGGATGCCTCCTCTTTCCAACACCAAACTTTGTTTTTCCTCTCTTCTGTTGTCCCCAAAACAAGCTCCATTTTTCTACTTGAATTTCCCTTCTCTTTTTCTCCCATGCATGTTTGACTCTCACAATTCCCCAAAATGATTTTACTCAACCCATGTTTCCTTAACTAGGTGATATGAATCTGTTGCCCACCCTTTACATGCATTCAATGATACAATTCCATTCATGAGTGTACTTAGCCCATGTTTTCTTAACTAGGTGAGATGGCTTTCCCACCAACCTCTTACATCCATTCAATGATTGGTTTTAATAAATCAAAAGAGGTAAATAGTTAATGAAAAAATGATTTATGTTGGTGGCATAGGATTCTTATAAGAACGTGGAAATTCTTTCAAACCCCCATTTAGCCCCCTCTCTTGTGGAATCATAGCCCCCCATTACTTCGTTCTTAGTCATCTACAGTTGTGATGTATTTTTTTTTTATTACTTTCAATGTACAATGTTTACATATTACATTTCTTGCCCCTCAACCATTCATCATATATACAAATATATATTTATAATTTAGGGATAAAAAATGGGGTGTTATACTTTCTAGGTACCTAAACAAGATCTTGCTTCAGAAAGCAAATTACCTGCAGAGAAGACAATGTTATTGCACCAAATATTGGGTCATATAGGTGAGAAGGACCCAAGGGCCTTGAAAAACAACAACAACAACAACAACAATAATAATAATCTAATTTTAAGGCCACGACCAAGATAGACACCAAATTGGTGTATGAGACCCCCTTGTTTGTGGGACAATGGACCCCCTTCGCCCAACGATTTGACTGGTAAAGTATACAGAGATATACATGCCCTACCCCCCTATGGATTTGAAATTGTGATCTGTTAGGAGGAAAAACAAGTTCTTAACCATTATTCTAATGGATTGAATGATTTTTCTCTTGAATTTGATTTTTGTGAGTATTACCTATATGGAAAACAAAAACGTGTTCAATTTTATTCTAGTTCTCACAATGTTTCTAGGTAGTTGGACTTAATTCATTGTAATTTATTTGGTCCAGTTAAAGTTCCTTTGATTTCTAAGGTTTTTTTTATTTTTTGTCGTTCATTGACGATTATTACAAAAGGACATGGGTATATTTTCTTAGAAATAAATCTGATTTTTTTAGTTGGTTTAAGGAGTTTAGAGCTCTCTTGGAAACTTGGACTGGTAGGAAGATTGAAGTGTTGAGGAATGATAAATGTGGCTAGTTTTGTTTTTCAAAGTTTGATAAGTTTTGTAAGGGGAATGGCATTGAAATACATAAGAAAAATCCATATACCCCTCATCAGAATGGAGTTGTCAAACATATGAACAAAACGTTGATGGAGAGAGCTAGAAGTATGCTCAGTGGAGTAAGATTAGAGAAAACGTTATGGGTATAAGTCGTTTCTATTGCATGCTACTTCATTTAAAAGTCTCCCACATCAATGCTTGTGGATAAGACCCTTATCGAGCTCTAGATGGGAAATAATCCCTCACTTCAACATCTTTGTGTTTTAGGTTATGAGGCATATGCTCATGTGCCTAAGAAGAAGTGGTCAAGGATGGATAACAAGGTTGTGAAATGTATCTTCATCAACTATGATTTTTTAGTGAAAGGATACAAGCTTTGGAATCTTGTGGTTCAAAATTTTTTGTAGAACAAGATTTTTTTTTAGAGAATTTAAGCCTTCTCCCATAGTGGTGCATCTAGAAGAGGATGACAAGAAGTCAATATTTCAACTACCGCCCAAGACCGAGAAAGCTAAACTAGAAAATGAACAAGAATTTCATGATGGAGATAATGAGAAGGAGGGTTTAGAGAGTTTAGAAGAGGAGGAAGAAACCCCACCTCAAACTTTAAGGAGGTCCACTCAGCAAAGAAGGAAACTAGATAGGTATAATTATAGTCCATATGATTTCAAATGTATGTTTGGTTTATTTCCAAACATTGGTGATCCTAGAACTATGAAAGAGACAATGGAGATGGAATATAAGGAGTCTTGGAGATTGGTCATGGATGAAGAAATAACTGCACTTAAAAATAATGATACATGGGACTTGGTTAAGTTGTCTGAGGGAAAGAAACCCATTAGATGTAAATGGGTATTCAAAAATAACATTGGTTTAGATGGAAATGTTGAAAAGCACAATGCAAGGTTGGTTGTGAAAGGATATTCCTAGGTTGAGGGGATAGACTTTGGAGAAATATTTTCCCTAGTTGCTAAGTTAGCATCTATTAGGTTCCTATTATCTATAACATCATATTTTGATTTAGAAATAGAGAAGATGGATGCGAAAACAACATTTCTACATGGTAACTTGAAGGAGAAAATCTATATGACACAACTAGAGAACTATGTTGAAAAAGGTAAAGAATCATTGGTTTGCAAAGTAAAAAGGTCTTACATGTTCTCAAATAGTTTCCCAGAATGTGGTACCAAAAGCTTAATTCTTTTGTGTTGGGATTGGGATTTATGAGATCCAAATCATATCACTGTGTGTATTACAACATGATGGTGGTCATTTTCCAGTTATCACTTTATAGGTAGATGAAATGTTATTCTTTGGTAATAGTAAGGATGTGATTCATGATTTCCAGTCTTGACTTTCGACAGAAGTTGATATGAAGGACTTGGAGGTTGCAAAATATATCTTAGGAGTGGTCGATATTAGGAGAGACAAAACAAATAGAAAGCTTTGGTTGAGCTAGAGTAAATATGTGAACTTCATGCTACAATGCTTTAGCATGGCAGATTGTAGATCATTGAGTGTTCCATTGTTTTATGGGAAATAAGATTCCAATTGACCAATGTCCTACAACACCCACATAGATGGAGGATATGGATTTTGTTCCTTATGATAGTGTAGTTGGTAGCTTGATGTATGCTATGGTCTATACTAGACTAGACATTTCCCAAGTAGTGGGAGTTTTGAGTTTATTCATGGATAATCCTAGACATGAAAATTGGGCTACAGTGAAGAGGGTCTTCAGGTATTTGTAAGGTACTTCTAAATATTCCATTTTCTATCATAGTGATGTTTTAGGGGACCCACACTCAATGGATATACAATGTTATGTGGATTTTGATTAGATAGGGGATGTATATAGAATGAGATCGAGCATATATCTATTTCGATTGTTTGGTGGAGTAGTAGGTTGGATGAGCAAGCGATATGTTATGGTCTCTCTGTCCACTACAAAGGCAAAGTATATGGTAGCTACTCATTCCTATAAAGAGGCCATTCTGGCTTATGAAACTGTGTTCATAAGTAGGGCTAAGTCATAGAGCTATTATAGTTCAATGTGATAGTAACAATTCCATTTGTCTAGCTAAGAACCAAACCTTTCATGTGAAGATATAACATATATATAACTAATACACTTTTTTAGGGACATGGTAGAGGATGGAAAGGTGATACTAGTGAAAGTTGGCACTTTGCATAATGTTGTAGATGCATTGGAAAAATTGGCGAGCATAGGTAAATTCAATCGGTGTTGTGAATCTATGGGCCTTATGCCCCCCAACAATTAGCTCACAATTTGATGCATCATCTCATATACCCTTGCAAGTTATATGACAAGTGGGAGAATGTTGGGACATGTGTTCCATACACCTTGCAGTATTGTAGTGGAGTAGGGAATAAATGCAGAGCTATAGCAAGGAATCATTGTTGAGTAGTGGCAGGGAATAAATGCATAGCAATAGCAAGGAATAACTGTTGAGTAGTGAAAGAGAATACATCCAAATCACTAGAAGGTAATGAATGTTAAGCAACACCATTTGGCCAATTAATTGTTGGAGGCTTTCAACATGTCAAATTGGAAAACCTTAAATAGTTTATGGTTTTTTATATGTCTATTTGAGTTCCAAGGTTGGAGAAAAACATAGTGTGGGTTTTAACTTTAATGTTATGCTACTAAAATTCCTCTAGAGTCCTTGTGCTACTGGTGAACACTCTTGTTGAGAGCATAGAGACTCTGTAATGTATTGTAACCATTTGGTTGTTGAATAATACATTGAGTGTGCTTTAGAGTGTAGCTTTTTTTCTCCCCAGGAAATTGTTATCTAATAGTTGTATGTTTCTATGTTGTTTATTACTGCCACCATGTTTATTTTGTTTCTACACATTCTTCTCTCATTGATTAGTGTAGGAAGTGTATTTTGTACCTCTACTTCCTTTCATATTTTTTTAAACAAAAATGCAACATTTCTCAAATTTCCAAATGAATATCATTTTTTGAATCTATGAAGAATGTCACCTCTATCTAATTTTTTATTATTTTCAATAGCATATGAATCAATGATCTTCATCCACTATTCATACATCAAAACATACTTACATAAGAGCATACTTGTATGATACTTTTTATGTAGAACTATTAGAGTACCTTGATATATTTGTTTATCTCAATGATTTTGAGTTTATATTTTATTGTATCTTATCCCTAATGTGTCTCTTTTTATATATATTAAAGTTGAAAATATCTAAGTTAAAGTTGCATAGACTATTTAAAAATACTTAATACATAGTAATTTATTGTTTACACTCTGCTTTATTCTTCTTACATAACAATTGCAACTCGAAAGCTGTAAATCCTATTTGAGATTTAAAGACGAAGCATTTAACTTTTTCATTTTTTATGGTCTTACGTCTTTGAGATTCTAAACGCAAAGCATTTCACTTTTGATATTCTTCGCCTACACCACAAGTGTAACTCTAACACATTGATATTTTTAAATAAAAAATGTTTTGATAAAAACTCTACCATTCCGGGCATCTAAAGCAAGTTTCGAATACGCCACATAAAAATTTGCCATATGGCTTTTGGATGGGCATTTGATTAAGGTTTTGCATCTCGCAAGTTACATATAAAAGCAGGCGTATTCGAAAAATTGTTGCCTCCGCCTTGAACTTTAGTTCTTTGATTTTACCAAAGTATAAACACATTTATTTGGAAAGGACTACTCAAGTATAAACAAATATATTTGAAAAGTGTTACTTCCTTCTTTATTTTCTATATACTCCTTTATTTATATGATAGTTTTTCCTATATGAATATTGTATTGATATGAAGGTATGATGTGGATTTATGTAAATTATCTTTACATTTTGTATGAAATCTGAGTATATCAAATCTAGTCTATCATAAAGATTTTTAGGAAGAAATTACATAGTGCAAAAGAATCCTGATTGTGGCTTGGAAATTTCAGCCCTGTAAGAATGGACTATTTTTCATGAACAAGTGGTCTAAGTCTTTTAAGTGAAGTTGGCCTCTTCCATTTCCTTATAGAAGCACTATTATTTTTATGGATCCCTCATGGAGCGAGTTTAAGAGAATTTAGTGTAGGCATGAAGACATGGTTGAGGGAAGTAGGTTGAATTATGCTCAATTAGCTAGTAAAGTAGATATACATGAACACACAAATGTGACTTTGTTGTAGAAGATAGAGATGATATAACAAGAGAAAGTGCAAGAAAGACAATGCCACAAGGATCTGGAGCAAATAGTGATGACCCTTTTTCAGCGAGTGGAGGCTTTGGAACAAGGAAACCATCAATTCAAAGGCGTAGTATTACCTCCACAGTGAAACTTAGGATCAAACAATCATCCCAATATAGAGTTACAGGAAACAAATTTGGATGAAATTCAAGGAATTTAAGAATTTGTCCCAATGGAGATTGAGGTAGCCAAGCCTAGTCACGAGGAAAATATGGGAACTCCCAACAATGAATCAATAGTTTGAATTATGCATGTTCGATATATGTTTTTACTTGGTCAATATGTAAGAGTCTATAGTACTAAAATATATAGATTGTATATGGAGATGCACATTCTTTTTTATGAAACTACAATAGAAGAGTCATCAATTAGGTCTAAGCCCAATTTTGTAATTTTTGAATGTTTTTTTCTTAGGTGAAACACCCTTTTATAAAATATTTCTTCAGTCTCTTTAAAAAAAATTACTATTCAAGTATTATTTTATTTTTTGATACATAGTTAACATTATCCATATTATCATACAATATTTATGTCATATTGAATTGTGAATTTCCTTTCAATGTAACAATACAATCAACATTTTATGTCCATGATATATTAAAAGAAAAATGGTTATATATTAAAAAAAATAATACAATAAATATATGAAAAATAAACTAAAAGCTATTTCAAACATCCAATATCCAACTAATAAGGAGCAGTAAACTTGGCTATAATGAGCAAATTAGAGGACATAGTTGACTCTCTCTAACAACTATAAGGTACAATTTGTTTTTGACTCCTAGATTTTCAATGTGTTAAGGTATTGTAATCCTATTGATAACAATATGAATCAATATAAATCCTCTAACTTGGATGTATTATATTATGCATTAATAATTAAATTGAAAACAATGGACACTAAAAAATGTGATCCACCTCTAATGTGCCCACTCCTTGGAAAATACCTAGGTCCCTTCCCCCTCCACCACTCCTCAACTCAACATTTTCAAACCTATCCAAATAATATAGAATATGTGACCGAGGCATCTACTCGGACATTAAAAATAACAGAGATATCCTAAATCGCCTTCAAGCCACTGCAATTGAAGTTGTGTGTGATATTCTAAATTTCCCCTAACCCACTATAATTGGAGCAGTGCAAGATCTCCTAAATCACCCCCAACCCCCATTCATGACTGGCCAGCCCCAACCACTCACTGAGCTTAAGAGCTTCTTCGGCCTCACCAATTTCTATCATAGGTTTGTGTTGGGATTCTCTCATATCGCATGGGCCCTCAAGCAAGTAACCTGGGTTGGCGATAAGGAAACATTTATGTGGGGCATGTCCCAACAACAAGCCTTCGATGAATTGAAGCAATGTTTGTGCTCATCCCCAGTACTTTCATTACCGTACCTGCAACATCCCTTTGAGATCGAGACAGATGCTCTAGACTATGTTGTGGGTGTTGTTCTCACTCAACATGGCCACCCCGTGGTGTATCATAGTGAGACACTATCAAATGTTGTCCGTAAGTACCCTACTTATGACAAAGAAATGTACTCCATTGTACAATGTTGATGCTAGTGGAGACATTACATTATGGGGAAGGATACAGTCATCCACACTAATCACAAGCCACTACAGTTCATGCAGACCCAAGGAAAATTGTAGAATGACCTCCATCAGAAGTGGTCCACATACTTACAACAGTTCCACCTCAACATAAAGTATAAAACAAGAAGTACCAACCGAGTTGTTGATTGCCTTAGTCGACCTCCAGTCGCGACACTCACCATGGTGCTAGACTCTTGTGGCCATGAGACCTTTGGATGGCCCCACCTCTATGAGACAGACCCTGAATTCTCCACCACCTACCAAATGTTGGGAGAAAACTCAGTGGTCACCATTTTCCATCTTCAGGATGGGTTGTTGTGTTGTCTGGTCCATCTCTGCATTCCATCAAGAGAGCGCACAAAGCTAATTTGGGAGGCTCACTACAGTTGTCTGGAAGGACACTTTGACATTGAAAATACAGTGGAAGTATTGCAGAAACATTTCTATTGGCCGAAACTTTGACAAGATGTTGGAAAGTATATCAAGTCTTGCACTGCCTGCGTTATTGCCAAACCGACCACTAAGAAACAGGGCCTGTACACCCCTATGCCTACTTTTGACAAGCACGGGAATCCATCTCAATGGACTACATGTTGGGCCTATCGTCCACCAAGATGGGAAATGACTTTGTTTTTGTGGTTGTTGATCGCTTTTCCAGGATGGCGATTTTGGCCGCCTACAAGAAGAACATCACTGCAGAGGCCACTGCCAAGCTCTTATTTGAACGTGTCTGGGTACACTTTGGGATCCCAAAAACCATTGTCTCAGATCGAGACATCCGGTTCCTCAACACATTCTAGTCGAGCCTCTAGTCACTATTGGATACCAAGCTCACCAAATCCACTACCTTCCACCCCCAGACAGATGGCCAAGCTGAGTTCATCAATTGGATGATCATACACATCCTGCGCATGTAAAATTCCAAGCACCCCCACACATGGGATGAGAGTATTCCATATGTCCAACATAGCTACAACCAAGCCCTGCATAGCTCAATTGGCCACAACCCCTTTTAGGTGGGGTTGGGATTCCAACCATTGGGCCCCATCGATGTTGCACTACCCCTAGTGATCACCTCAGCCAAATTGTCTCCTGCTCCACCAGAAGCTGACAAAGCCACCCGGTTCATTGAGAAGATCCATAATGTTCGCTAACAAGTTCAGGGTATTTTACAGAAGTCCAATGCCAAGTACAAGCAACGCCATGATCAACATCGAGTGCCACATAAGTTTCAGGTGGGCAGCAAATTTTGGTTGCACTTGCAAAAAGAACGCCTTACAAGGCCCCATCAGAAGCTTCTCCCACTCTGATATGGTCCATACACCATCATCAAGGCTATGGGTGACAAATATTTTGTGATCAACATTCCCCCTTTCCTTGGCATGCATCCAGTCTTCAACGTGGCTCTCCTTCGGCCATATTTCCCACCATTATTGGAAACCTCAGAGATAGCAGAGAAGTTGACACCAACAGAGATCAAACCTGACTACATGCAACAGGAATCCAGAGATCAGATTGTGGACACATAGATCAAGGGCACCCGACAACAAAGGATCCAACTTTATCGAGTTGACAAAGTAGGGCAGCTCCTGCACCAAGGCAAGTGGCTCACCCGGGGCCAAATTCAGTAGAAATTCCCTCATCTAATGGAGAACCTCAACGCAATGGAGACCATTGCTTCTTAAGGGGGAAGGATTGACCTATATGGATTTCGGTGGCCTCCCACCTATTCCAACAGGTTCATTTTGGTAGTTTTCCAGTTTGGCATTTTTTTTCCTTGTTTTTGGGTCCTTGACTTGTAGGGCCATTTTGAGGCCCTAAACAACGTTTTTAGGGCTCGGCATAGTCGGAAATGCTCTTTGATAGATAGTAAGTAAATGTGTATTCCTCGGATAGACCTTTCCAAAGGGCTATCGTGCACCTAAAACATAGATCGTATGCAAAAGTTATGACTCCAGGAAGTTGATGTACTGACTTACCCAAATGGGGCCCACGTGACTTTTGGCACTTCATCTCCTACGGTTAGGTTTTTGGATGTCTAGCGTTTTTGACATTCATGTTTATTGTAAAAATTCCTTCAGAGCCTCATTGTAAGGATCTTCTTGTGAATGAGTGCAACTGTCACATCTCTTCTCAGAGATAATCCGCCACCATTCCAACAAGCTTGTTTTCCGCTACATTTTATAGTTTCAACTTATTTCCTTATTGAATAGAAAACCAGTTTTACTGTATATTTGTTATTATGTGTTAAGAATCTTTTAATAATATATATTTATTTCATTCTACTCATAAAATCCAAATCATCTGTACATTCTCTCGTTAATAAAAATTGTACATTACTGTATCTCTATGTTTATTGCAATATCTTTGTATATTTCATTGTTATATCTCTTCATTCATTGCGTTCTCAAAATAATATGGATTAGTGGTATCAAAGAAGGCTACTCCTTTTCATTTCTTAGTGCATATCCCCGACGAGGTAAGGGTATAGAGAGTTGGGGCTCGAGCTATTTTCCCTTGAGGATTACCTCTCTCGCCAACCCAAGCGGCCTCCCATGGAGGAAGAGAAGAGAGACGGGGGAGAAAAAGATCCCATCAAGCTATTCCTCACGGAAGCCCTTGTGCAACATAGGAATGTGATGTTGGAAAAATTTTCCCAAATCCTTCAACGATTACCGACAATAACATGCACGTCTTTGTCAAGAATTCTCTTTGGAGATGCTACTCCAATTAAGGTACAAGCTAGTTTTGATATTCCTATATTTGTAGGTCAGATCGATGCAGATGCTTTAGAAAATTGGTTAAATTTGCTAGAATGTTATTTCTTTGTTCACAATTTTTTTGATAGAGAAAAGATCACCTTTGCACTCCTTAAGGCTCTCCCCCGTGTCAAACATTGGTGGGAAATTTATTGGGAGAAAAATTCCATAGAGGATTCTAGAATATTTGGGGCCGATCCCACTTGGGATGTTTTTATGGATGCGGTCAAGGAGAAATATCACCCCGTGGGAAACTATGAAGACCAGTACATGAGTTGGACCATGTTGCATAAAAAGCGAGAACAAACAATGTCGGAGTTCACAAATACCTTCCATACTTTGCACACCAAGTTGGGTATCAAAGACTCTAAGAAACATATGGTTCTGAAATACTGTGGGGCTCTACACAGGTACATCCAAACTGAAATGGATTTTCTATAAATCTCATCACTGGGAGTCACTTATAGATATGTTTTCGAAACAAAGCATGTTCTAGGATGAACAAAATATGTAATGCTCGGATAGACCTTTCTGACGAGATATAGAACTCCCCAAATGAAGATCGTATGCAAACGTTACACCCTTGGGAAGTTGGTGTACCAACTACCCCCATAGGGGCCTGCAATCTTTTAGTGTTTCATCTTCTAAGGTTAGAGTTTTGGATTCTCTTTATGTTAAAAAGTCCTCTAGAGCCTCATTTTAAACATCATCATCTTATTTCAAATGAGTGTATCCATCACATCTCTTCTCAGAGATAAGTTACCACCATTCTAGCAAGTCATTCACTCTGTAATTTTACAGTTTCTATACATTCTCTCATTAATAAACATTATGCATTACGGTATCTATGTGTTTATTTCATTATCTCTATATATTTCATTGTTATATCTCTATCGTCATTTTGTTCTCAAAATAATCTGGATCAGTGGTATCAGAGCAGGATACTCCTTTTCATTTCTTAGTGCATGTCCTTGATGAGGTCAGAGTATAGAGAGTTGGGGATCAAGCTAGTTTCCCTTGCGGATAACTACTCTTTTCAGCCCAAGAGGCTTCCCATGGAAGAAGAGAAGAAAGACGGGGGAGAAAAATATCCCATCAAGCTGTTTTTCGTGGAATCCCTTGCACAATAGAGGAACAAGATGTTGGATAATTTTTCCCAAATCCTTCAATGATTCCCAACAATAACATGCACATCTTATTCAATAAATATCTTTGGATATGCTACTCCATTCAAGGTACAAGTTAATTTTGATATTCCCATATTTGAAGGTCAGATTGATGCAGATTCTTTGGAAAAATGGTTAAATTTGATAGAATTTTATTTCTTTGTTCACAATTTTTACAACAGTGAAAATATCATCTTTGCACCTCTTAAGGATCTCCCCCATGTCAAACATTGGTGGGAAACTTACTAGGAGAAAAATTCCATAGAGGAATCTGGAATATTTGGGGTCAAGCCCACTTGGGATTTTTTTATGGATGCGTTCAAGGAGCAATATTACCCTGTGGGAAACTATGATGACTTGTACATGAAATGGACCACACTACATAAAAAGTGGGACCAAACAGTTTCAGATTTCACAAATACCTTCCATACCTTATGCACCAAGATAGGTATCAAAGACACTAAGTGACATATGATTCTAAAATACCACAAGGCTCTACACAAATACATCCAAACCAAAATCAAGTTTATGGACATCTCATCATTGGGATCCACTTATAGATATGTTTTCAAAATCAATCATGTTCTGGGCCAAACAAAATATGCAA
Organism: Picea sitchensis; assembly: GCA_010110895.2. Taxonomy (NCBI): domain Eukaryota; kingdom Viridiplantae; phylum Streptophyta; class Pinopsida; order Pinales; family Pinaceae; genus Picea; species Picea sitchensis. The sequence goes on along the minus strand of SNQJ01S0011881.1, from coordinate 97,465 downwards.
TCCTTGGACAGACCTTTTTTTCAAGGTATAGAACACCCAAAATGAATATTGTATGCAAACGTGACACCCTTGGGAAGTTGATGTACCAACTACCCCCCATCGGGGCCCGCAAACCTTTTGGAGTTTCATCTTCTGGGGTAAGACTTTTGGACTCTCTTTATGTTAAAAAGGCCTCTAGAGCCTCATTGTAAACATCATCATTTTCTTTTGAATGAGTGTATCTATCACATCCCTTCTCAGATATAAGCTGCCACCATTCTAGCGAGTCATTCAGTCTATAATTTTATAGTTTCTATACATTCTCTCATTAATAAAAATTGTGCATTACTGTATCTCTGTGTTTATTGCATTATCTCCATATATTTGATTGTTTTATCTTTGCCTTCATTTTTTTTTCAAAATAATCTACATCCGTGGTATCAGAGCAGGAGACGAGGTCAAGGTATAGAGAGTCAGAGCTCGAGCTAGTTTCCCTTAAGGATAACCGCTATCGTCAGCCCAAGAGGACTCCCATGGAGGAAGATAAGAGATATGGGAGATCAGAATATCCCATCAAGTTGTTTCTCATGGAATCCTCATGCAATAGAGGAACAAGATGTTGGAAAATGTTTCCCAAATCCTCCAACAATTGTCGACAATAACATGAATGTCTTCTTCAAGAAGTTGCTTTGGAGACGCTACTCCATTCATGGTACAAGTTAATTTTGATATTCCCATATTTGAAGGTCAGATTTATGTAGATGCTTTAGAAAAATGGTAAATTTACTAGAAGGTTATTTCTCTATTCACAATTTTTCCGACAGATATCACCTTTCGCTCCTTAAGGCTCTCTCCCATGTCAAACATGGGTGGGAAAAATATTGGGAGAAAAATTCCACAGAGGAGTCTGAAATATTTGGGGTCGAGCCCACTTGGGATTTTGTTATGGATGCGGTCAAGGAGACATATTACTTTGTGGGAAAATATGATGACTTGTACATGAGATGGACCACGCTGCATCAAAAGTAGGACCAAACAGTGTCAGAGTGCACAAATACCTTCCATACCTTGCGCACCAAGTTGGGTATCAAATACATTAAGTGACATCTGGTTCTAAAATAACGCGGGGCTCTACACAAGAACATCCAAACCGAAATGGAGTTTCTAGACATCTCATCATTGGAAGCCACTTATAGATATGTTGTCAAAATCGAGCATAATTTTTAAGCAGTAGAACAAGTAGGAATTTGAGTTTGCAAATCCATAACAACCAAAGCATGGTAAAGGCAGACCTAATCCACAAAATAACCAACCTCAGGACAACCAGTCTAAGCCACAAGGAAAGAAGAGAAATAGGAAGGCAGAGAAGGACACTCAGAAGTGGTGCAACTTCGACAAAATCCCTTGGCACAACACCGATGAATGTTGCTCGAAACAGTCATTGGTGCCCGAGCTCAAGGAAACAAAGTCAAGCTCTGACTCAGACTCTGATTTAGAAAAAAATTAAAGGAGAAATATAATTTATGCAGAACCTGTTATCACATAAAGTTGTCAAGGTCACAGGATGACCAAGTCTTTTGTTTCATAGGTAATGTCCAAGCACAAAATTCAAAAGAAGTCCATTTCAATCTTAAAATACAACCAAAAATACCAGGTTCTATTTTCAATAGTGGAGATCTCATGTGCAGTTCATATTAGCGGCTCTCGGATAGTCAGAATTTAAAAGTTGTGCAAGGATTAATGAATAGACAGAATCCCCAGAGTCCTAAAGTCCTGTAGTGACAAGAGGCTGCCACGTCAACCGGGAGAAAGTTACTTCAGGAAATTTCCATCCAAATGTCCCGAAGTCCCGAACTAAATATGAGCCATTGAAGGTTGAGGAAACGCGTCGAAAAATCTCACACTTCGGAAATTCAACACTTTAAAGGATTCTGCGAGCAAGCAGAAGAAATATCCCAAAGCCCAAACTCCCAAAGTCAATCTCAATCGTCCAAATCAAGAGGCCACGTGATGCCAGATATAACACTTTGGAAATACGACACTTTGAACGATTGCATGGGAAAGCAGAAGAAACATTCTTGAAGCTCGAAATCCTGAAGTGAATCTCGACCGTCCAAAACAAGAGGACATGTGGAGGAAGATATCTCACTTTGGAGATACGACACTCCAGAGGATTGTAAGAGATATGCATTGAAAAGACCCAAATCCTAAACTCATGAAGTAATTGTGAACCATTGATATTTGCAACAGGAAGCAGGGTCCATCCAAGTGTCGTGCATGGTAGAAAAAACAAGGCTTTCCCAAATCACATATTGCAGCAGATCGACAACCACACTTCATTGTGGGAACAGAACATGATCGAACGATAAATTTTTAGAGCGATCCCTCAATCGAAACCATAGTATGACAAAAGGGTATGTGGCAGAAGGTGGTGAATTGTGGGCTCGAAAGATGTGTGGATCCAAAATTCCTTTGATGGCCCCGCAATCACGTGCTTATTCGACGTCAAATCCAAGAGAAACACGTAGCATCCCCCTAGGCGTTGAGCCTTGTCCCGATCCTGAGGAGAAAGTAGTTAATGAAATAAAGAACTAGTAGTTGAAAGCTCAACTCACTCCATAAATAGAAAGCATGGAGGGTTTGGTCAAGGAGACAAAAAACTGTCAACCAGAAGTACCACAGAGGGAAGTTTCTCCTGCATGCCCAGATTGACCAGGGTTTCCTTTTGACAGAAGGAACATGACATACAAGAGAAGACACACGAAACTGGAAAGGAGGTTCCCAAGCAACAAGACATGTCGACTGTTTTGATTATAAATACATCATATGAATGATAATTCCAGGGAGGGGGGTTCGACCCAAGACTGGAGGAAGTTTTGAGAAATGTTTATGATTATATATTTCAGTTTGGAAGTCGGAGGGGAATGTAGTTGTAATTTGTATTGTTATTGAAGACTCATATGAGATGTTTCATCAGATTTGTATTCTATGTTCTCTATCCTATTCTTCATCTTGTCTGAATGTAATTGTTGATTTTAAGGATTAAAATTTTCCTCTGATTGATAGATTCCTAATGCGGTAGAGGATATGTTGTAATCTTGCCTATCTATCATTGTTTACTATTCATACACATCTAAATTCTATATACTCAGTTCTATTCTTCATCTTGTTTGAATGTATTGATGATTTCAAGGATTAAAATTTTCCTTTGAATGATATATTCTTGATGCAGTAGAGGATCTATTACAAGCTTGCCTATATATCATTGTTTACTGTTTAGACACATCAAAATTCTCTTCGCAGAGATGATCTCTGCTTAGAATATTCTTCTTTATTTTATTCTCTTATTTCTTCTATTCATCATTATACAAATCGTTTGTCTGATAGGGAGATTAAATGCCTTCATTGAGCAGAATGTTTATGACTCCATAGCCCAATGGTCCATCACAGATTTGCAGTGATATCTGTTGTATTTTCCTTTATTTAAAGTCTCTCTGATCCACATACTCAAACCATTTTAATATGTTACATTTTGATGGGTACTGGGCTTATCCTATTGCAGTCTGAGGGTGACTCTTAGTGCTAACATTAATGGCGTCATTGTCGGGGACGAAAGTGAAGATATCTTCCCTGGGAGAATGACAATGAAGACATCTAGTTTTAGATGGTGAACTGAATTTAGACACATTGTTCTGACTGCTCATCTTTCACCATGGTGACTCCACTGGTTTGAGACAGATTAAATGGCTATGGAGGCTATCCCGGCCAAGAGGTTTTCCCCACTCAATTTCTTAGCCATAGATGGTTATCCACATCATGTGCCTCAAATTGATGAATGGAAAGATCTACTGCCAATATTTTTTGAAGGTGAGAATGACAACCTATTGACGGGCGTTTATGACACACTGTCAAAGGGAATGGAAGATCTAGTCCGGGGTTGTCTATTTAACCCAAGTCGTTTGGTATAATCTACCATGATGGATTTTATGGCTTCGTTAGCCAACTAATATCCTAAAACAACTCAAAGATGTGGATTGAATTAATATACAACTCTAACAATCAACACTTTAATAACAAATGCTTAACTAACAATGTTTATGTACAATAACTATATACAATTTACAAGGTTTAAGTAAAGCCTTGTGAAAATAATTGTTTTAAGATAATGGATCTAAACAAAGATGAAGAATATAAACAAAATTATTCTAATACTCTAAATACCAAACTAATAAACAATGGATGAATAGGATTGTTAATTATATAACGAAAATAAACAAAGTATTTAACATTTAGATGATGAAATCACTATTCATTCACAAATTAACAAATTAAATAAATAATACACTAACTAACCTCTCGTTGATCAGCAGTGTTAAGTTAAATTCATCTTTCTATATTTGTATGAGCTCCTCTTAACCTCTGTCAAGTGTAAACCTATGCCAAAAGAAAGCATAATACTTCCTGAAGAAACTCAAATAAGTCTTTTATATTCCATAACGAGTTTATGATGACAGAAGGACAAACAATTATATATCATGTGACTTTAGAATGTCCAAATAAATGAAAATAAAATAATTTCCAATCCTCAATAAATGGTGTTACCATCTATCTAGTATCATATGTAAACTCAAAATACTTGAATAGATGATCAACCACAGATATTAAAGGAACCAAAATATAATGAACCATATAAATGAAAACATAACATGAAAATTTATATGCAGAGCAGTCTAAAGCTAGTTCAATACAAATAAAGTTTCATATTCATAATTATATGAGAAACAATATTAACATTGCGCAATCTACAAAAGGAAAAAAGCCAAAGAGTAAATTGTATCCCATATAACTTTAGTATAACAAGTTCATTATAAGGTCCAAAAGGAATTTTGGGGATAATAGACTCTTAAAGATTGAAAAAATTAATACATAAATAATAGCAATTAACCATGTATTGATAAAATAGACTAAAGCTAATTTAAATCAATTCATAATCAACGACTCAAAGAATATGAAGATATTATAATGAAAACAAAACCATTTTACTCACAAGAAAAAAGTCATTAAGCAACCTGGAATTCCATATTCTTCTTTGAAAATACTTGTCCATTCTCCGAAAGATTCCAACCATCCGTTACTCCATTTGAAAAGAAAAAAGTTTACAAAAGACATAATATACAAAAAGGAAAGGATAAAATTCCTCCTCTCAATTTCCTCGATCCCTTTGGCTCTGAACTTTCTCATATATTTATACAATGAATGAACAGTCTGGGCATCACTAATAATTTCCGCCATCTGAAATTTTCCTCGTAAAGAGACACAAATATCTCTCAAATCGTGCATTTGTTTGGGAAAATTCCTGCTTGTAAACTAAATGGGCCCATTCTGCAGATAGTTTTTCAACCGTTTCATCAGATTCTTTACGGTTTGGTTGAAACACGTTCCACAAAATCGTTTGTTTGTTCTTGAACACATTTTGAAATCTTATCTGTTGTTGCTCATAAATCATTTGCAGCAATCCAATATTATTTTGGATCAATTATCTTGAATGTATTTAGATAATAAAATCAAGCCATGATCAGATCTCTACCAAATAACTAATAATAGAAACCTGTGAAACAAAAAGAAACCAAACTAATAACCTAAAATTTTTGAATAAAACAAAATCTAGAACAATAAAATAAAAATGAATTTAAACTAACTATAAGTTCTAAACAAATATTGTTTATATTTCCTCTCAAATGTGATCTTAAAATTCTATATGCTTGAAGTTGATGGAGAGGAGACAAATATTAATTTTGGGTTTTCACAAAATCAAACAAATGATAGATAATTCTTTTTTTTTTTTTTTTGAAATGAGATGCAAACTGACAAAATAATTTAGTTAATTAAATCTACCAAATGATTTTTTGAAAATGATTGCTAATGAGCAAAAGACGAAAACATAATCATAATTTAAACGAAAGTAAACAATTGATAAAAATTAATGTTTTTCGTTTAAATTAAGATTTCCATGTTCGTCTCTCCCTCATTCAAAATTGATCAAATGTGAACAAATGTCATAGAAACGATGTGTCACAATAAACGTTCTTACTATAAAATCATTGTTGTTAATCCAAGTCTTCAACCAAGCCATTCTCATAACAGATAAATTCAATAAGGAAGAGGTAATAACAAACTCCCAAATTATGAAGCTTGTCCATCAACATAAAAAACTTGTAGAAAGAAAAACAGAATGGCATTTGAATTTCATGAAACTCAAACCAAACAAAAGAAAAGAATATAAACTCGAAACAACCTCGAAACAAAGCAAACCAATACCAATCCAATCAAGTCAAAGGAAACAAGACGAAGAATCCAAGTAAAATTTCGAGGGACCCTAGATTTTGATTAAAAATAAAGAAGGGGTTTGTTGGGGCCCAACAAATGGAAACTCACTGGGCGACTTAGTTATCTCTGGAAGAAGAATAAGAATTGGATATAATTCTAAGCTACTTTGAAACAAATCCACTTTAATATTACACACTATTAAGATTAGCTCAGATTTATAGAAGAATATCATAAAAGAAGAAAAGAATGTTTTTATAGAGGATTATAACCTGAAGTTGTGTTTTAATCAAAGAGTCACAATGTTTATAAAAGGACTTCAATACCGTTGACAGAGCCACTACTGCCAGCAGGCCTCCATAGCCTTGACATGGATGTCATTTAACCCGCTCAAATGCTTTAATCCCATCCAATAGTTCTATCCACATGATGTATACTTCAATAAAAATTAATTTAAAATCATATATGTGCTACATCTGAACTCGACATTGTTTCATTGCCAGCAGGCCTATTCAGTACCTCGACGAAGTTTTCTTGGTATCATGTGTGCATTTACCCGCTGCGAGCGAGCCTGTTCAGTACCTCGACGATTTTACACACACTTCCCACACTTAAGTGGTTTCAACCCTCTTATGCCACTTTTAAATAAGAATACAATTATATATTTATTGATGACAAAGACAACAGGGTGATACTGGAGTTTAATTGCAATACATGTGAACAATTGATCATTTTTTTTATTTGCTTTCAAAACTGGAAGTTTTATCATGGTTTTGAGATTTTAGATTTCCATTAAGAAATCATATAGAGAAAGGGGAAGCACTTAAAAGTGATCTTCTAAGAATAGGGATAGTGTAAAAAGTATAAGGATAATCATAATTCCCAAAGATCTCGACACATTTCAGGGGTAATACTCTCACAAAGGCTGTTTAGGATTTCATAGTACTCAACTGTCTTACAAATCAATTATCTGAGTCGAACCTTAACATCGGAAATTGTATGAACTGTTTCAAATTTCTTTTAAAAACATAAGTCTTTAACTGAACGCTTCCTTCGACAATCGCTCTTTGATCAGAAATATATTTATTCAAAAAGACAAACAAGAAGAAAGTTCAATCAGAAACAAAAAACAAACAAACACACAACAAACCGAATCAGATTTTATTAATGGGATTCAAAATCAGAAGAATATCAAAATAAACAAAATCGAAATAGAAAAATCTCACTTTTAAAAATAATTTGACAAAAAACAAAACCAGGCCAACCTCTCATAGAGAAAGAGGATCAAAAGGAAGAACGACACCGTTCAGAGTTTTTCATATAGGAAGGTTCTTTTCTTAAGATAGTGATGCATGATACATCATTTTGACCAAGATTATTATTAAAAGTCACAGAAAAATTCCTAACCAGGATGAGTGCAATTACGTGCAGTGGTAAGCTATGTTTGTTAGGGTAAAACTAAGATCAAATCCCTAATATATTTATTAATGCTTCATAATATCTGAAATCATTGCATGATGCTGCCAAATTTTGAAAAAGAAACATTTAATCAAGACAACTGCAAAAAGGAAAAATAAAGGAATTGAAGGAAGACTTCCATGACAAAATTCATATTATGGTTCTCTTGGTGCACCCACTTGTGTTCATAACTGCATTATTACAAAGAGAAACGGTGAGAAATAAAACTAAAGGAAACCTACTCTAAACTACTAAATAGATCAAAACGCTAAGTAAAATCGTATTTCCAGTGCAACCACAAGAACATATTCAATCCTGCAAGGCATAGAAAGTCGAAAATTAGAATAAAAGAATGTAGTATTTGCAGATATGAAAGAAATATGTCATGCTTACCTCCTATATATTCATTTAAAAACAAATCAAGCACGACCTTACCATTCTTTTGAAACTTCTTGATGTATGAATTCTCCAACCATTTTGCAATCTTGTCATAAAAATTAGGATGCAAACTATAACTATGATGAAATGGATATATCAATGGGGAACACATCATAAGAGGATTCATGACATCAATTATTTTATTGGTTTGAACACTTCCTTTGATGAAATGGACCATTTCAAAACGTGAAGCATAATTATTAAAATTTGAACCAACCAAAGAATGAATATGCAATGTAGAATATTTGATCTCCATAAGAATGAGTGCATTGTCTTTTTAAAAAATAAATCATGTAAAATCATCTTGCAACATGTCTTTTTGTTGTGGGTGGGAAATCCCTCCTACGGACTAGCACTAATGGTTTTATCATGCATGCATAAATGACCTAAAGATTCTTACTTTTTACCATCATCCTGTGCCTAAACCCCCATTACTTGTATGTAAATACAAGGCTCAAGAGATTACGTTGATGCACCTTATTTTTCATATTTGATGTCGATCCATTTTCACGCTTGGTCGTTCTTTGATTGCAACTTTCCTCCCAATGTTGACCTGCATTCGCTAAAGAAAAACAAAGAAATCCACATGCATTTGATCTATGAACTAACAGGTTAGAGATTTAATCAATCATACAATCAATATTCCAATAATGACAATCTCATATGGTTGGACGGGAAAAACAATTCTTTTATTAAATTTACAATGATACCTTACAATGATAAAGTCTGCTACTGCTCCTCGATCTTGGTCCTGGTCTCTTCTTCCACTATCTTCCAACTGCTTTGCTCTATACTTCTCTTTGCACAAGGATGGATAAAGGTTGGGAAAAAGGGAATGCTTAGTCGGGTATAGTTTCTTTACTATCATTCTTCCTCCTTTCAAATGGGACCCCCAACCCTTCGTTTATAGGCTATAAGAAGCTAGGTATTTGGTCGGGTGATCGGCCATGCATGGCCAAAAGGTTTAGTTAAATTACCCAAAGATGTGTGTTTCGTCAACAAATTTCCTTTTTCCATGCTTTTGTAGATACACATGGGTTGTCTTGGGTCAGCTAGCGTGTACACATGTGTAGTAATGGAGCAGGGTGCGTGGGTATTTATAAAAGGGGTTTTTAAGAAGAGGTGTTCAACAGTGTTTTGGCAAAGAAGGAATCTGAGATGGCCTGATGTTAGGTAAGCATGTCTAGTGAAAATTAGGGTTATAACAGATTCCCCCTAATGTGTGAGGTCAGAAGAGAATCTGATGGCCAAAATACATTAACAATCTTCACCAACGTTCCAAACAAGTGAGCCCAGGGACCAGAAATCGGGAGGTGCCTTCTGCAAAATAATAATTGTCTCACCGAGGCAGGCATACCCATGCTCAGAATGAACTAAAATCATGGCTACCAATCAAATACATTGTAGATCCATGTCATATAACTATATAAAGTGTATCCGTGAGCAATACATAGTGGAGCAACATCTCGAAATCAAAAAGATATACATGTAGAGTATCCATCTTCTAGAAGCTGATGAGGCCTGATGGATGGAGTTGAGGTCTTCAGAGCTTGAGCAACAACTTCAAAATCTTCAAAAATTGGGTAGGAGTGTAATATGAGTGTACGACTTCAGTACCCAGAGGTCTTCGATGACTCGTCGGTCATGGACTAGAGGATCTTGATGAACAGACTAGCACTAATGGTTCTATCATGCATGCAGAAATGACCTAAAGATTCTTACTTTTTACCATCATCCTGTGCCTAAACCCCCATTACTTGTATGTAAATACAAGGCTCAAGAGATTACGTTGATGTACCTTATTTTTTGTATTTGATGTCGATCCATTTTCACGCTTGGTCGTTATCTGATTGCAACTCTCCTCCCAATGCTGACCTGCATTCGCTAAAGAAAAACAAAGAAATCCACATGCATTTGATCTATGAACTAACAGGTTAGAGATTTAATCAATCATACAATCAATATTCCAATAATGACAATCTCATATGGTGGGACGGGAAAAACAATTCTTTTATTAAATTTACAATGATACCTTACAATGATAAAGTCGGCTACTGCTCCTCGATCTTGGTCCTGGGCTCTTCTTCCACTATCTTCCAACTTATTTGCTCTATACTTCTTTTGCACAAGGATGGCTAAAGGTTGGGAAAAAGGGAATGCTTAATCGGGTATAGTTTATTTACTATGATTCTTCCTCCTTTCAAATGGGACCCCTAACCCTTCTTTTATAGGCTATAAGAATCTAGGCATTTGGTCGGGTGACCGGTCATGTATGGACGAAAGGTTTAGTTAACTTACCCAAAGTTGTGTGTTTCGTCAACAACTTTCCTTTTTCCATGGTTTTGTAGATACACATGGGTTGTATTGGGTCAGCTAGCGTGTACACGTGTGTAGTAATGGAGCAGGGTGCGTGGGTATTTATAAAAGGGGTTTTTAAGAAGAGGTGTTCAGCAGTGTTTTGGCAAAGAAGGAATCTGAGATGGCTTGATGTCAGGTAAGCATGTCTAGTGAAAATTAGGGTTATAACAGATTCCCCCTAATGTGTGAGGTCATAAGAGAATCTGATGGCCAAAATACATTAACAATCTTCACCAACGTTCCAAACAAGTGAGCCCAGGGACCAGAAATCGGGAGGTGCCTTCTGCAAAATAATAATTGTCTCACCGAGGCGGGCATACCCATGCTCAAAATGAAATAAAATCATGGCTACCAATCAAATACATTGTAGATCCATGTCATATAACTATATAAAGTGTATCCGCGAGCAATACATAGTGGAGCTACATCTTGAAATCAAAAAGATATACATGTAGAGTATCCATCTTCTAGAAGCTCATGAGGCCTGATGGATGGAGTTGAGCTCTTCAGAGCTCGAGCAACAACTTCAAAATCTTCAAAACGTGGGTAGGAGTGTAATATGAGTGTACGAATTCAGTACGCAGAGGTCTTCGACGACTCGTCGGTCATGGACTAGAGGATCTTGATGAACAGACTAAAGGCTTCATTGATCTCGAACAAAGACTTGATTGGACTTTTGGGATGGCCAAGCATGATGGCTAGGGACAAACTGCAGAGGGGCCAACTCAGGCTTGGTAAAAATTCCCTTGAACAATAGCACGACAATTGATGAGACTCAGGCAACATGGCATTTGACATAAGTTCATGATGCAGGAGGTAACACAAACTCTCCATATTTTTGGAATAATAACCAAATGAACAAGGACACATCTCTATGTAGCAAGAAAATCTTCCTAAGGTCGTATTAAATCCCAGAGTTTGACGAACAAATGGACAGATGTGCTTTATCCAAGGGTGACTCATTATGTTGCCAATACAAAGAAAATACTTTTCCCTTCCTCTTTTTGGGGTATATTTGATTTTTTTGTCTTTTTCAATAATTTTGGAAAAATAATAAAAGAATTCTACGTTACAAAGGAGGAATCGAGTGTCACAAACATACTCGTTCCAAGTGCACAGAACACAGGGATGCTCAGGGAAAAGGGACATATGTAAGAAAAGGGCACTCAGGAAAAATCCTCCAGGGGCCAAAGGTGTCAAGACGCAGAGGCAAAGTGCTATAGGGCTTGCGTATAAGGCATGTTTCAGATGGTTTAGTTGAGAGCAACGTGGAGCCGACATTAGACCAAAGACGTGGGTATGTAAATGCGATTAATAAGACACACAATGGTAACGTCCTTCAATGTAATTTTAACGAGCCCAGAGAAGGTAAGCTGGATGGTTTTTCATATTTAGAGAGTCTGAAAAACATAAAAGGAGACTCCAATGGCGTACCTTTTTTGAAGGTAGTCTAGTCGGTTCGAAAAAGGGGTAAACTAGCACCAACAAGATGACTATTCAAAACCATTTTAACAAGTATGATAAAGACAAGATTACTCGACCATTTTTTCATTTTTAAAGAGTCTGAAAAAAGATTAACTATGGAATCCATCAGGAATGTTCTTCTGGATCATTTTAACGAGTGTGAAAGAATAAGGTCACTCGACGATCTTTTTAATTTTAGGGAGTCTGAAAAGAGCTTAACTATGGACTCTGTGGGGGTTCCTTTTTCGTAGATTTAGTCCCTCAGGCCCGAAAAAGGGTTAAAATGATACCTGCGGGTACTTTTCTAGAGAACTGAAGTTCCTTAGAGTATACCTTTGCTCGTACAATTGACCGTCTGGACCGAAAAAGTTGTAAACTATCATCGGATATATGTGACTTCAAATTTCAGTTTAACGAGCGTGAAAGGCCACAAGATCGCTCGACAATATTTTCATGTTTAGAGGGTCTGAAGAGGTCTTAAAAGAAGACCCATTATGTTCTGGGAGTCTCGTGGGTGAGGTCAAGAGTCATGCAAATGAGGCTCAAATGTGTAATCAGTAAAAAAAAAAAGAACCCCCGAGCTTATGGTCATTAATGACAACATGGACACCATAATGCAACCAAGATATACCTAGGGCATCCATGTTCTGATAAGCTCTACCACCAAATCGCGACACTTATAAAGCAACAATGATGGTTCCGTGTCACAACCTAATGGGGTCGATCCTATGGCAAAGGGATAAAGAAAATGAGATACAAAAGCAGGTTTGGAAACCTAACCTATATGCTCAAGTTGATCATCTGAGGTTTTTCCCACAGAGTGTCAAAAGTGACCCAAAACTCCAAAAAATGTCCCGATACTCGATAATAACCTTCCAAAGCAACTCTTGAATCAATCTAAATGGTTTTCAATTTAAATAAAATGATAAGGGGGACCAAAAAAGTGACAAAAAAGGGCCAAAAAGTCTATAAATAGAAGTTGCCAGCTCATTATCACCATTGCTGATTTGGAAATTGACTCTGGAGAAAAAAAAACCCTTTGATAAAAGTGTTGATTCTGGGAGCTACAGTGGATGAAATGACCATCAGTCTGGACCAAGTAAGTATCAACTACCTCCCTTTTCTTTGTAATTCTTTATTTGTGCCTTTAATTTGGTTTCTTGGGGGGGCTTCGACCTTTAAAAGGTCGACCCTAGGTCCACGCGGGTAGTCCTATGATAGCCCGCATGTACACTTTCTCTGTCTAATGTCAGAGAGCATGTACACACAACTGTCATCACAACAGCTCGCGCAGACCCTCCCATGAGTGCAAAAAGGTTTAAAAAGCAAGGCCTAACCCTCTGAAAAATTGCCCATGTGCAGGATGTATGTGCAATGGAGAGAACGAGAGCATGAAGATATCAATGCATTAGTTGGGGAAGACCCTAATGTTGTGGCAGTGTTAATGCAATGTGGTTTGCTCAAGTTTTTCCTGTGTCCTTTCATGAGAGCACAACCTAGGCTACTGAATGCCTTGGTTGAATACTGGCACCATGACACATAATATTTTATGTTAGAGGGGCAATCATTGGTGCCCACTATGGAGGACATATACTTTTTGACTGGCCTCTCCAGGAGAGGGGAACTAGTCAATTTCCGAACATTTACTTCGAGGCATCATAACATCTCGAAATTGATAGGAATTTATTGTGAGGCTGGTACAGACCGATCGAGCTCACAGGTGTCAATAAGAAAGATCACGGATTTATCACTGCAAGAGATTGTGTTTCTTATTGGGTGGATGACTGGTTCTGTGGCTCTACATCAGGCGTCCCGTGCAGAGATGAACTATGCAGTCCAATGCTTAAATGCACATATATTTGACTAGAGCACTACACTGTTGGATTATATGAAGAGGCAGTTGACCAATTGTCAGTTGTGGACGTAGAGGAACTTCAGGTTCAGGATGATTCTATGCTCTTTCTTCTTTGAAAGAGATCCTAGTTTTAGTCCTCGAGTGGTGGTGCGAGGACATCAAGCCTCTCTTCCTGTGGTTTGCAGATGGGTAGCGTTGCTACCATGAAAGGGTGGTGGAAGGACCAATGAGTCCTTCGATGATGAATTCTTTGCTTGGTTGTCGTGGAAGATCCCAGCCATAGAGGATTATCCTTATGCTGGGATTGATTTATCGAGAGATACCGAGATCCCTATACCTCCAGATGAGGACCAAGGCGATATGGGTAAGTTTGCATCATTTATCCTTATGCTAGGATTGATTTATCGAGAGATACCGAGATCCCTATACCTCCAGACGAGGACCAAGGCGATATGGGTAAGTTTGCATCATTTTTTTCTTCTTTTTTGAAACATATATAATTTTTATGGTGTTTTTTGTGTATATCATTTTTTTATGCCAGAGTATTTGACAGATACATGTCTATTGTGTGCAGATGTGGGACCCTCACAACCTATATATTATGCGAGGAACAGGCGTTGTCCTTGACCAGGGGTCGCACCTGTCGCCGCAGGGGGACCAACAGTAGTAGGAGAGCTTCCAACCGATGAGGCTGAGAGGGTTTTGAGACAAGTTGAGCGAAATTTTACCTCGCTCACTTGCACCATCCCTATGGCAGAGATTAGGGATCTGCCACCATCCATGCAGCCTCATGTAGTGGGGGCACCATGAATATGGGTCTGACTGTTCCAACATTTGGCAAATGTTGTTGACTATTATAATAGGGCCCACCGGCCCTGAACTTAGTTAGTCTAGACTTTTGATAGTCCCACCTGTATATATTTTTTGAGGGCATAAGCCCCATGACTCGTTACTAGTCATATTTTTTAGGCACTTCCGTCCACCTATGTACTCTAGTGCTTATGATATTATATTGGATTTTTATGTCTTTTTGTGTCTTATGGATCATATTTGCCTTTAAAAATGTATTTACATGTTTATGTGTATGTCTTTTTATATGTGTGCGAGATGCCAGTCTAAAATTTGATTAGCTAGAGTATCTGTAACTTGGTTTAATCTCCTAGGAACATGAAAATATGTAATATAATCAAAGCTTCATTTAAAGAGACGTGCCCTAAGAAATCGTCGGTGTAAAGTTGGATCATGAACATGGTAGACTCTATTTAACTGAGACACAACCAGCTGAGCATATAAATATAACCGGAGATGAGAGATACCAAATGACAGGGCGTCACGGAGCAACTCAATAAATGCACTGTACTCGACAACATTGTTTGTGGTGTCGCCTAAGCATATACCTCCGGAAGATAATAACTAGCCTCGAGGTGTAAAAATTACCCAAGCTGCAGAGGCAAGCCTTCGAGTGTGCTGGCTAGCATCGTTTGCGTACCCAATGAACACCTCTGATTCACTTGACATCTGCCACAGTGAGAAAAAATAACATAAAAAATGACACGTCCATAATACTAAAAGAAACTAGAAAGTAATAGTACAAAGACTATACATATGGTACAGAAAGTTACCCAAGGTGACCTACCTATGAGTAATACTTCGTGAGGTAGAGCCCATTTCTAGGCTCTACCAAAGCATTTCCCTCAAAGTAAACTAGACGATAAGCACCATTTTTTAGAGCCTCTTTTATGATGAAGGGTCCAAACCACATGAGTTTGAATTTCCCTTCCCCCAGGGGGTCCTTATCTTGGTCATAGACTAGGACAAGGTCGCCTTTCGAGAAAACCTAAGGATGAACAGACCAATCATACTGACACTTGACTTTATGTTTGTGAGCCTCGTTGGCCAGGGCCGCATCACAACGCTACTCATTGAGCCGCTCAAGGTATAATAATCGTTCTTCAAGTGGAGAAGTGTCTGGCAATAACTGTACTGCCAATTTTAGGGACGGGATCTGACATTCTATAGGCAAGACTGCTTCCAACCCATAAATGAGTTGAAAGGGTGAGAAACTGATTGTAGTCTTAACAAATGTTCGGTAATCCCATAATGCCAGGTATAACATCAACTGCCAATTTGAATTGGCTGAGTTGATCATTCGCTATAGGATGGTATTAAGAGATTTATTTACAGCTTCCACCTGACCATTTTCTTGGGGGTAGTAGGGTGACGAATGTTCTTGCCACAGCCCAAGCTTTGATGTTAACTCAATCTTCATTTGGTCCTAAAATTGACTGCCATGGTCAGTGACAATCTCTATCGAGACGTCGAACCTTGCTATTATATGGTTGAATAAAAACAGAGCCACAGTCTCTCCATCATATTTAAATGTTGGCATAGCTTCAACCCACTTCGTGAAGTAGTCTACGGCTACAATGATATAATGGTGCCCCCTTACTGAAAAAGGGTTGCATGTAGTGTAATCAATCCCCCACTTGGTGAAGGGACCAACTGTGATGATAGGAAACATGGGAGCAGGATGTGCCCTCATCTTTCGAGAGAAGATCTGACACGGGTGGCACTTCTTGATCGATTCAATACAATCTTTGATTAGTGTCGTCCAGAAGTAACCTGCTCGTAAAATCTTTTAGGTTGTTGCCAACCCAGACAAATAACCGCCACATGCTCCGATATGGCAATCGTTAAGCACAATAATTGCTTCTTCGTGAGTGAGACATCAGCGCAGGATGCCGTCTACACCTCTTCGATACAATGTATCGTCGAGTATGAGATAATTCCTGGCCTGATGGCGTATACAATGATGCTCATCACAAGAAGCAGAGGTGGGGCACTTCAAAGTCTGGAGATAGACAAGTATATCTCCGTACCAGGGATCTGAAAAGGTGATCAAAAACATATCTCCTCTGATAGGAAACTCTTCAGGCATAGCATCACCTGACTCAACCGGAAGTTCCGAAATAAGTTCTGCGAAGACCAATGATTTTTTGGATTTCAATGAAACGAAATCTAAGTCAAAATCTTGGAGGACGACTATCCATCTACTGATCTTTCCGCCTCTTACCCGTCATGTCAACATGTATTGAAATGGATTCACAACAGAAATGATGGTGGTCTTGCAAAATAGAACATAATGACGGAATAGTTGAACAACATGGACTGCTACCAACGTAAGTTTTTCAATATGATAATAATTGAGTTCCAGTCCGACTAGGCCTCAACTCAGGTAATAGATCACATATTCTGAGAACAAATCATATTCCTAAACTAAGACCATGTCAATGGTTGACTCTACTGTAGCCAGGTATAATAAGAATTCTTTGTTATAGTTGGGTGGCCGAAGCAGAGGGGAAATTTTGAGGGCATGTTTTAATGATTCGAAGGAGCGTTGATCAAAATCATTCCAATAAAAAGGAACATCTTTCTTCAGTAAGCTCATAAATCCCTTTGTGATCTAGGCATAGTTGGCGATGAAACGCCTTAAAAACTTCACCTTGCCCTGGAGACTCTGAAGTTGAATTATTGTGCGTGGGGGAGGCAACTAAACTATTGCCTCAACCTTGAGAGGATCGACCATGATCCCTATTGTTGACACTATGAAACCTAACAAACGTCCTGATGTTACGCAAAAGCTGCACTTGTTTGGATTCAAGTGAATCTGGAAGTAGCGACATCGCTCAAAGATACGTCAGAGGTGTGTGGGATGATCTGTTCTCTTCCAAGATTGAGATGCTAAATATTCTAAATAGGCTTGACTATATGCTTGAGATCATGGAAATCAAAAGACATGGTCTGCTGAAAGGTCGCTCCAACATTTTTGAGACCAAAGGGCATCTTATGATACGCGAATGTACCCCATGGACAAATGAATGTAGTTTTGTGTTGGTCTTCGGGTTTGATTTGTTTTTTATTATATCTCGAAAAACCATCCATGAAATAAAAGGCCTCGCAACCTACACATTCATCAATTATCTGGTCAATGAATGGTGTGGAAAAATTATCTTTTGGACAGGCCTTGCTCAAATCACGAAAGTCCGTACATACACGAATCGTGCCCTGTTTCTTATTGACCGACACCAGATTTGACACCCATTGGGTCAAATGGATAGGATAGATAAAACCAGATTTTAGTAGTTTCTCAACTTCAACCTTAATGGTTGTTGCTTTCCTAGGATTAACTAGACGAAGCTTCTACCAAACAAGCTTGGCATCCAGATAAGTTGTGATTTCATGTTCGACTATTTTTGGATCGATGCCTGGAATTTCCTCGTAAGACCAGGCAAAAATGTTGCAGAATTATTTAAATAGATCTGTGTAGATTTGAATCTCTCTGGGGGAATAGTCAGCTCCGACGAAAACATTCTCCACGATGCCAGGGGTTCTGGAGATATTAATCGGTATGGTTTCAATGATAGCTGTCAAATTACCCTCAGCATAAACCTCATGTGTAGCGAAGGGATTAATAGGACAAGACCTATCTCCAGTCATAGTGAAGGTGAATTCTCTGGCTTTGATTTTTCTTAACTCTAGGAGGAAGTATGATCTGTGATGGAGGTCATCCCAAGGTTTGTATGGACTAGTCATTGCTTCAATTATTGCTTCGTTGGAGGGAAAGATTAAGTCTAGCAAATTGGTATCAGCGAAAGAGTCTTGAGCCCAAATAGGCTCTAGAATTGGATCTAACTCTTGTGTAGGAGTTGGATCTTTGTCGGGTGAAGCTTGCTGGACTAAAGAGTAAGCTACTTCGGTTGCGGACAAGGGCATGGATATGCCAGGGTGCACTGTCCCTTCCATTATGGCCGATGGGGAAGGAAGTATCCATGGATCGTTGAAGTAAGTCGTGTGAAATGACAAAACTTGGAAAATCGCAACCTTATGGTGGTCGGATATGAACTTGACATCGCCTTGAGGGGGGGGGTAATCAAAGGTACCCATAAAATATGGGCACAAACTGACCCCTACGTTGACTATGCCTGGTTGGGGATTATCAATCATCGGGACCGCGAATACCCCTAATGAAGGGTCAGTTTTGGAGAGAGACAATTGATCAATGGTCACAATTTGGTCCTCGTGTGGAAACAATAAGACCCAGAAAACTGTAGCAACCACTGCTTGAATGGAATAAGTCCAACTCCTTCCTCACAAAATATTGTAGTCGAGCGATGTGTCGACTACTTCTACCTCGATGCACATGGTCTTCCCTTCTAACTGCATAGGGAAAGAGGGAATGATACCATGTGGTCGGAATGAATGACCATCGAAAGCAATGAGAAGAGTAGGTGATAGAGACAAAATGGGTTGGCCAATGGCCTTCCAACATGCCAACGACATAACGCATGTCGAGGCGCCCTCATCAACCACCGTACGAAAAATGTTCCTAATAAAAAATTTTGTGGGGTGACCCACTACTATCTGAAATGCTATGTGGTAAGGAAGACAAGGTTTTAAGTCAATTGTATCCAGCATGATTGTACCTGGATTACAAGTCTCGGTAGCTCCTAAAGAGGCTAACAAAGATTTCCTCTGGGAAGGGCATCTTTGGAGGACCTCCAAAGCGGACATTGCACAAGGGGTTTGAGACAAATCCTCCACCATAGAATAATTCTGGGTAGACCTTGGGTTTGGGTTGTGAGAATCTTTCTTGAACGTGCCTTTTGAGATGTGTGTCATTGTTTTTCCCAAAGTCTTCTCGATCTGGAGAGGAAGAGATGGGACTTCGGCTTCTTTGTCCTTCTCAGAAGTTCTTGGTTTACTGTAGTCATGCGCTCTAGTCGATATAAAAGCATCACCCTTCATCATATACACATTCATGGATGCAGGATTGTTCGAAGACGGAGAGGGTCCTTGACTTCCCCCTTCCATGCTTGTAGAGGCTTGGGTTAGGTTTTGCCCATGTTGAAATGGATTGGTTAACATGGCAAGCTGTTGTTGTGTCACAAACGTTTGGGCCTCTGCAAGCCGAGGACATTGGTGGGTCGGGTGGTCTTCCACGCATAAGTTGCACGGATACCTCCCCTTTCGTTTCTCAGTGTTTCCCCGACCAACATTATTAGTGGGTTTCTTATCCCCCTTACCCTTATTTCATTGTTTTTTCTTTCCTTCGCGCTGCTAGGTGGACTTTGGATTTTTCGATTGCACGTTGTGTACATCCGACATTTGGGTAGGGGGAGTAGCTGGAATAGTTGTCTGGCTGGCCAGTGTGTGCTATATAGACAATTATTGCAATTGTTTTGTCAATTTTTCAACGAGATTTGTTTGTGCTGAACCCATGATACCATTGGCATGTGGTCCAACTCTCTGTATGGTTTTATCAAGTATTGAGCATGGCACATCTAGCAAGATCTTGTATAATAAACCAGACTAAGAGTAGATTAGCTCAACCTGTTGAGCTCTCATGATGGCATCTTCTTCGGAAAAAAATTCCGACGTCGCGACATCTTTGGATAACTGTGGGACCAAAGACTTAAGGAACCACTCAAGAAGGAATGCTGGTGGGATTGGCACTTTAATTAAATTGTTCTGACATCTCCATTCTCATATGTGATCAGAGATATGGTCTACTATTGTCTGTGTGAAATTGGTCAGAAATTATGTGCCAGCATCGTATCGCACAGGTAATTGGAAATGGTTGAGGAAATCCATTTCCAATTCACCGAAGGAAGAGTATCTTGAGCGGTCGAGCTCAATGTACCATTTCATGACACTCCCAATGAGAGTACATTGAAACAATCACAACTTTACATAGTAATCCTTTAACGAATTAGATGAGCACCAAAGGTGAAAAGTAGTCACATGATCTCCTGGATCTTCATTAGGGTTGGCGTTGAACTTTGGTATGTCCGAAGGAAACTTTGTCGACATAGGGGGCCAACGCAGATCGTGATAGATAGGGTCATTCAACAACCTTGTCAAGTTTGGCAAATGCAAGGTTGCCAAGAAAGGTATTTTGGGTTGTTGGTGATAACCATGGAAAAAGGGACGTGGAGGTTGACTGGCACTAGGTTTCTAGGAAAAGTTCAGTTGTTGGTCTGGGTTCTGGTAAAAACCATGGCCATGACCAGCGTACAAGTTCTGCATCTGAGGAGACATCATCGGCTGATTCCCAAAATAGGACGTAGATGGTTGGGCGTGCATTACATTTGGAGGACTTTGGGAAGGGTTTCCCCATGCCGATCCCATGGGCATATGCATAGTACCTTGTTTAGGGTTCCATTGGTTGTGAAAAGAATTGCCCCAGATCGGAATTGCTGATGAGGGAACTGATCCCTGCCAAGAATTCCAAGGTCCTGATGCGGAAGAAGTTCCTGGGTTTTCCCCCTGTGTAGGAATAGTACCCTACATAGGAATAGGTTGTCCATAACCAGGGTTTCCCCCAGTCAGGAAAGAATCTGACGAGAAATCATTGTTACCAAACGCACCGAACAAATAAAATGGTGTCGAACCGACCGACATATTATGAGAAGGTGGTCCTTTTCTCCCTGCTTGAAATAAACTATGGTGCGTGGGTGGCCCAATGGATTGCTGGTGGGTGCCACCGAGCGAAGGGGATGAAGGAGGAATATGACCTCCCGCATAAGGGAAAGCATTAAAAGGGGTTGAAGTGCCTCCCATGTGTCCTTGCAGAGAAATGTTAGAGCTCCCTACGCCTAGACCTAAAGTCTGTAAAGTGGAGTAGGAAAGTACATGATGTGTACCTGAGATAGACATCTCATATGAGAACGGAGGGCTTGTCGCACTCGATGTGAAAGGGGCAGTGCATGCCACCATAGATGGGATTGACCCACTATTTGAGGTAGAGTCGGTCGATACCATGGTGGTTCGGACCGGTGACAATGGGTTAGGAGGTGGGAAATCCCTTGCGGTGATAACCGTAGTGGGAATTGAAGAATTCCCAGAAGAAGTGGCAACATTTGTTTCCATTGTTGCGTGTGACACTATCTGACACTCATAAGGGTGAATCGATACGATGATGGGTTTTGAAAGATCAGTGGTTGGAGTTTCGGATGGACCAAGAGCTTTCTCTCCAAAGTCTAAAATAGTCATTTCCTCCGGATGTTGGTTGGATACAATTTATTGTGACTCGGTCGCTTCAAAAGACCGTTGTTGGTCTAGCTTTCGCCTTAGTGGTGGAGGAGGTGGCTCTAGTGTAACCGGTGATAGGCCCAGAAGCCTTTGCAACTGGCGGAGCTCGTGATCCTCCACTGTGTGTGAAGATCAAAGACACACTATGGATTTCTATTCGTTCAAAAAACAACACACACTAAAAGGGTCCCTTCAATATAAACAAAGCAAACACTAAACTAGTTGGAAGAATAGTTACAACAACCAACACTAGAGAAACTTACCGGTGCAAGTGCAACTCGAACACGGAAGCACCCTCCAGGTATACTCTGCAAAGTGTAGCCCAATTTCTGTCCTAGGTAATGTGGTATATCCCCATAGTCACCTGTGTATGTCTCTTAAAAGAGAGGAAACTAGGTTTCCAGCACGCGAACAGTCACTAGGCGGGTACAGTCGAAAGTCAAGTAGACCAAAATGAGCAGGGTATTGAGCCCAAAACCTGTCAAGGGTATCGAAGGCAAGTGGTTTGGAAGACAACTGAGGACCTCGAATGGATTTGAGACCCACGAAGCTCCGTGACAGATGCAATCGATGGAATCCCAAGACAAGCCCTTTATATGTGTTCTCCACTACGATTGGTCCATCTTTGGAGGGCTTATCTCCACTACCTTTCCGCATGCGACCTAGTGTTTAGCCCCTATGTTAGAGGGGGGTCCCAGATAAATTTCATGATACCAGACTTTGACACTCCCTAACTTAGACTCCAATGTTTGATTTAATGGCCTTGAAGATTTTCCTCTCCAACCTAATTCAAGGCCCTAACCCTAAACTAGTTGGTTGACCCTACAAACATAAAAAGTCTAATGAATTTTAGATTTAGCTTTAATTATTCTGGCTTGTCTTAAGTCAAAGGTTATGAAAGTGAAACTAGTGATGTTTGAAAGATGAAAGAAAAATAAATAGAAAGCTGGAAACAAAATAACTTCTCTTGACTCAAATCTTAAACAACTTTTCAAACTAAAAATTTTCTAAGATATTTGAACAACAAAATCAAAGAAGGATTTCACTCAACTACGAGTTACTTATGATATAGGTAAACCATCAAGAACTTATGAAAGAAAATACTTTTCCCTGGTTACTATTGCAAAACAATACTATTTAACCAAACAAAGAAATAAAAGTTTTTTTTTTTAATTTGAATGCTCACAAAGAGAAAAGGAAAAATATCAACAAGTAAAAACCAAGAAAACTTCTAGCCTAAGAGAATATCGCAAAGAGTCACTTTAAAAATAATACACAAGCAAATTAAAACTAGACTCTCACACTTGTTTAAAAACCCTATAAAAAGAAAATTTTGAGGAATTTTTTTTAATGAAAAAGAAAGCTATTGCTGTGATCAAACTTAAGTTATTGATCGCTATGACAAAGACCCAAAAACCTGAGAGGTATAACTCTTGTCAAAGGAAAGGATGACTACCTCACCTTAAACAAAAATTTTCTCCATAGGCATGCTTGTTGACAGTTCAATAGCAAGCGTTTGCACGCGAGCTGTGTAAAGTCAGGGTGCATGTACATGCATGCTGGCCTTATACAGGCCACATGTATCTCTGAAACTCTTAAGACAAATGAAAGGCAAAGCACTCCAGCCCAGGAAGAGACTACTGGTACTGAGAACCAGGATCTCTTGAATACTCAGACACTTACTTTAACAGAAAAAAGAAATCCATTCAAGGAAAACTTCATAGAATAAACCAATCTGAGGTGAAACCTAAGCTATAGACTGCAAACAACCAAGACTAGAAAGAGTTCCAGTAAACCCCTGAGAAGGATTGTTTTTGACAGGGGAGAGGATGACTGCCTCTCTAAAAGAAATTTTTTGGAATCATACAAGCGACTGACACTTCCTCAGCTAGCGTGTACACGCGGGATGTGGGAAGGTAGGGCACGGGTACATGCATGCAGACCTTATACAAGCCACGTGTACCTATGTGGGTCTCAAAAAAGAAATGCAGTCAAGCACAGAAACAGAGATAACTGGTATGGAAGACCAGAATCTCTGTTAGCTCAGATGTTTGCAGAAACTTTAAAAACAAGAAATGAAAACAGTTCTTAAAAATTCCCAAGAAAAAACATTTCCTAGAAACCCTAGAGCTCCCCAGTATGGTCGCCAATTCTGTTGTGGGTGGGAAATCCCTCCTACGAACTAGCACTAAGGGTTTTATCATGCATGCAGAAATGACCTAAAGATTCTTACTTTTTACCATCATCCCATGCCTAAACCCCCATTACTCGTATGTAAATACAAGGCTCAAGAGATTACGTTGATGTACCTTATTTTTCGTGTTTGATGTCGATCCCTTTTCACGCTTGGTCGTTCTTTGACTACAACTTTCCTCCCAATGCTAACATGCATTCACTAAAGACAAACAAAGAACTCCACATGCATTTTATCTATGAACTAACGGATTAGAGATTTAATCAATCATACAATCAATATTCCAATAATGACAATCTCATATGGTGGGATGGAAAAAAAAATTATTTTATTAACTTCACAATGATACCTTACAATGATAAAGTCGGCTATTGATCCTCGATCCTGGTCCTGGGCTCTTCTTCCACTGTCTTCCAACTGCTTTTCTCTATACTTCTCTTTGCACAAGGATGGTTAAAGGTTGGGACAAAGGGAATGCTTAATGAGGTATAGTTTCTTTACTATGATTCTTCCTCCTTTCAAATGGGACCCCTAACCCTTCTTTTATAGGCTAGAAGAAGTTAGGTATTTGGTCGAGTGATCGGCCATGCATAGTCGAAAGGTTTAGTTAACTTACCCAAAGCTATGTGTTCTGTCAACAACTTTCTTTTTTTCGTGCTTTTGTAGGTACACCCGGGTTGTCTTGGGTCAGCTAGCATGTACACGTGTGTAGTAATGGAGAAGGGCACGTGGGTCTTTATAAAAGGGGTTTTTAAGAAGAGGTGTCCAGCAGTGTTTTGGCAAAGAAGGAATATGAGATGGCCTGATGCCAGGTAATCATGTCTGGTGCAAATTAGGGTTATAACACTTTTTTCCATGCAAGTGGTGAAAGTGAAAGAGAGTCAAATCTAACTTCATAAATGTTATGTTCGAAATTAAATTCACCAAATCTTGGCATATCGAAAAGATTTGATTGTGATGGAAAAGAGTAATATACCATGGGTAAAGTATCATATCCACTAGAATCTAAGAAGATATAGGGATATAACGAGTAAAAGAAATAAAAAATGAGCACATGAAAAGAATATCTTGAGCTGTGATATTTAACAATGGTATTCTCAAGACATTCCTCTTCACTTTCCTTAAAACTTTAACTCTGTTTTGATGATAAATCCTTCAACATAATATGATCGTCTAAATTTGCCTCATGTATGATAGACAATTCAAAACTTTCATGACAAACATTTAATATTTGTTGTTGATAAGGCATGATTTGTGGATGAAGGTTTAAGGTTTCTTTTTCAAATTGCAGATTTACATCTCTAATTAGTTTCATATGAATGTTAGAATACTTAAGATCATTTTCATCACCTAAGTGTTCTTCAATAACTGAATTTAAGTAGTGATCAGAGAAAGAGTTAGAAGAATATAGACATTCACCTTGACCCGACATCAAATCTTCTTCCTCGATGATTGAGGACTGAATATACAATGCTTTTGAGGAAAAACTAGTTTGATTGTCAGTAAGAACCTTTTCAATAGATTCTACCTCCCTTGCTTGTTCAAAATTTTCGGATGGATTCCTCTCATCCTGCAAACAAAATTCTTCTCACAATTGAGTGATATGATTTGTAACTGATTCATCATTCGTGATTGAATATGATCAGATGAAAGGGGCACAAGCATCACAAAGGATATTTAGTACAAATGACATGTCATCAAGATTAAATTTACATAGAACATTATGGATTCTTGTTAAAAATACATCTGAAGATGAATTGTCATTAATTATTAAAGTATGAAATTCTTCACATAATTGATTGTAATCATAGATTTCAAAAGCATCTAAAAATTCCTCTACAAATTGAAACTAATCAATAATGTGATATGCTAGAAAAGACTCAAACCAATGTTTAATTTGACCCTTAAAAGTAAAAGCGAGCAATCTCTATAAAACCTTTAAATCAGAAATATCATGCTTGATGCATTTACACCAAAAATTGTTAAGATGGTCTTTTTGCATATACATCGCCCCCCACCATCAAAGTTGAGTTTAGAAAAGTGAGATACTGTCTCGTTGGGAATATCAGGTAATGAGAAGTGGAAATCATGTTCCAACACATTGATTTGGGGAGCCATGGGGAATTAAATACATTCAAAACAAAGACTCCTGCAAGGTCAACTTGTCAATCTGACATGCCTTCTAGTGCATTTCAAGATGACACAGAAGAAAAAATTATAAATCCGGAATTATAACAGGCTGAGGGGTAAAAAATTAAATCATTAAATTTACCTCAGGCCCTCCTTGTATCATCATTTGTTGATGGGTGTTTATGACACACCGTCAACGGGAAGGGAAGATTCGGTCTGGGGTTGTCTATTTAACCCAAGCCGTTTGGTATAATCTACCCTGACGGGTTTTATGGCTCTGTTAGCCAACTAAGATCCTAAAAAAACTAAAAGATATGGACTAACTTAAGATACAACTCTAACAATCAACACTTTAATTACAAATGCTTAACTAACAATGTTTATGTAAAATAGCTATAGACAATTTACAAGGTTTAAGTGAAGCCTTGTGAAAATAATTGTTTTAAGATAATGGATCTAAACAAAGACTAAGAATATAAACAAAATTATTCTAATAATCAAAATACCAAACTAATAAACAATGGATGAATAGGATTGTTAATGATATAATGAAAATAACAAAGTATTTAACATTTAGATGATGCAATCACTATTCATTCACAAATTAACAAATTAAATAAATAATACACTAACTAACCTCTCGATGATCAGTAGTGCTAAGCTAAATTAATCTCTCGGTATTTGTATGAGATCCTCTTAACCTATGTCAAGTGTAAACCTATGACAAAAGCAAGCATAATACTTCCTGAAGAAACTCAAATAATTCTCTTATATTCCAGAACGAGTTTATGGTGACATAAAGACAAACGATTATATATCATGTGACTTTAGAATGTCCAAATAAATGAAAATGAAAGAAATTACAATCCTTAGTAAATGGTGTTACCAACTATCTAGTATCAGATGTAAACTCAAAATACTTGAATAGATGACCAGCCACAGATATTACAGGAACCAAAATATAATGAACCCTATAAACGAAAACATAACATGAAAATTTATATGCAGAGCAATCTAAAGCTAGTTCAATACAAATAAAGTTTCATATTCAGAAATTATATGAGAAAAAATATTAACATTGCACAATCTATAAAAGGAAACAATCCAAAGAGTAAATTGTATCCCATATAGCTTAAGTATAATAAGTTCATCATAAGGTCCAAAAATATTTTTTGGGATAATAGACTCTTAAAGATTGAAAAAATTAATACATAAATGATAGCAATTAACCTAAAACAGACTAAAGCTAATTTAAATCAATGCATAATCAATTACTCAAAGAATATGAAGATATTATAATGAAAACAAAACCATTTTACTCACAGGACAAAAGCCATTAAGAAACCTGGAATTCCATATTCTTCTTTGAAAATACTTGTCCATTCTCCCAAAGATTCCAACCATCCGTTACTCCATTCGAAAAGATTTTTTTTTACAAAAGATATAATATACAAAAAGGAAAGGATAAAACTCCTCCTCTCAATTTCCTGGATCCCTTTGGCTCTGAACTTTCTCATATATTTCTACAATGAATGAACACTCTGGGCGTCACTAATAATTTCTGCCAACTGAAATTTTCCTCACAAAGAGACACAAATATCTCTCAAATCGTGCATTTGTTTAGGAGCATTCCCACTTGTAAACTAAATGGGTCCATTTTCTAGATGGGTTTTCAACCGTTTCTTCATATTCCTTACGGTTTGGTTGAAACACGTCCCCCAAAATCGTTTGTCAGCTCTTGAACGCATTTCCAAATCTTATTTGTTGTTTCTCATAAATTATTTGCAGCATTCCAATATTATTTTGGATCAATTATCTTGAACGTATTTAGATAATAAAATCAAGCCATGATCAGATCTATACCAAATAACGGATAATAGAAACTCGTGAAACAAAAAGAAACCAAATTATTAACCTAAAAATTGTGAATAAAACAAAATCGAGAACAATAAAATTTAAATGAATTTAAACTAGCTATAAGTTCTAAACAAACATTGTTTATGTTTTTCTTTCAAATGTGATCTTAAAATTCTAGAAGCTTCAAGTTGATGGAGAGGAGAAAAATATTAATTTTTGGCTTTCACAAAATCAAACAAATGATAGATAATTTATTATTATTATTGAAATGAAATGAAAACTGACAAAATAATTTAATGAATTAAATTTTCCAAATGATTTTGTGAAAATGATTGCTAATGAGCAAAATACGAAAACATAATCATAATTTAAACGAACGTAAACAATTGATAAAAATGAATGTTTTCGTTT
The DNA here is from genome assembly GCA_010110895.2 of Picea sitchensis. NCBI lineage: Eukaryota > Viridiplantae > Streptophyta > Pinopsida > Pinales > Pinaceae > Picea > Picea sitchensis. The sequence goes on along the minus strand of SNQJ01S0011881.1, from coordinate 68,906 downwards.
AAATTAAGATTTCCATGTTCGTCTCTCCCTCATTCAAAATTGATCAAATGTGAACAAATGTCATAGAAATGACGTGTCACAATAAACGTTCTTCCTGATAAATCATTGTTATTAATCCAAGTCTTCAACCTAGCCATTCTTATAATAGATAAATTCAATAAGGAAGAGGTAATAACAAACTCCCAAATTATGAAGCTCGTCCATCAACATCAAAACTCTGTAGAAAGAAAAACAGAATGGCATTTGAATTTCATGAAACTCAAACCAAACAAATGAAAAGAATATAAACTCAAACCAACCTTGAAGCAAACCAAACCAATACCAATCCAATCAAGTTAAAGGAAAAAAACCGAAGAATCCAAGTAAAATTTTGAGGGACCCTAGATTTTGATTAAAAATAAAGAAGGGGGTTGTTGGGGCCCAACACAACCCTATTGAGCATGTTCTAGAATTTCATTCTTTGATGCAACAACTTGACATCCAACATGAAGACATACATATGAATTTGTTTATGTAATCTCTTCAAGGAGATGCTCATATTTTTTATCACTCTCTTGATATTTCTGGTGTTTCTTCACTTAAAGAGTTTCATGCAACTTTCAATATACATTGTCAAAAGATTTACTCCTCTGATTTAATTTGGCATAGCTATTGTGAGGAGTATAAATACTTTGTTCAGGATATAATTGATTCTTATGAAGGATGTGAGAATGAAGAAGATTCCTCAGATGAGTAATCATCTGTCTCTCTTCCCTCTTCACCTGCATCAGATGAAAACATTGTTTGTTGTATCAATAAGGAAAGTGCATAAATTGAGTCTATTCTAGAAGCTAATACTCTTTGTAACCCTGTCTCTAAAAACCCTAGATATGAGCAGATTATTTTTTACTCATATGGTGATGATAAGATATTTCTTCTTGGATTGAATCTTTAAAGGTAGTTTGTGTTTAATAATGAAGAACAATTTTCTCATGTTGGGCAGAAGATACATCTTGGTATGTCATTCAAGACTCCTCCTTTATTTGATCATTATGGAGACAGTGATGAAGATGCTGAGGTGTTTTTTGTATTATAATAAAAAATCATTAGCGACCAACCTTCTAATGAAAATGAAATCTTTTACCAAGAGCAACATGATAAAGAGAAAGAGCCATTCATTGATATACATGAGGAGATTTCTTGTGATCAACTAGCAGATGTTATCATAGAAGATAAAAGAGAAGTGGATCAGTAGCCTGGATCAACCATTCACTCACATGTGCTTGCTACATACATTCAACCATATGTGAGCAACTGTAAAGCAAAGAAGGCTTTATGTTACCAACCCAATACGTTTTATCACCTATTTATTACCCTGTAGGGGAGTACATGGAATTGCATTTCCTCAATGTATTGAAGCCTTCAAGATTTACCTTACCTTCATCATTGGGAGGTAATCTTAAGAATGTAATTAATTTGTTGTCACGGTTTTATTGTGCCTTGTTGATCGGTGATAGAGTAAATATGTTTTCATCTAGGAAGTTACTTGAATGGCTCTGGTGGAAGTTTGTTTTCACCTAGCCCATTGTAAACATTGGTTAGTTTAGGATTGTACATAAATAATCTCCTTCTAGAGCATATATGTTTGTTTTCCTTTTAAGTTGAGTAGTGTACATGTCGGCTTGCTATCTTCAACAAAATGTGTTTGAGCCTGACTCCACAACCCAACAAGTAAGGCACTGGAATTACTTGTTCTTGGCATCTCACAGGGAGCATGTCATCCCCTATGGAGCCAAATGTTATCACATAAAGTTGTCAAGGTCACAGGACGACCAAGTATTTTTTTGCACATGTAACATCCAAGCATAGCTTTCAAAAGCAGTCCATTTTGAGCTTAAAATACAAGAAAACAAGTAGGTTTTATTTTCAACGATGGAGATCACATGTGCATTTTAGATTAGTGGCTCTCGGATAGTCGTAATTTAAAATTTGTGCAAGGATTAATGACTAGACATAATCCCTAGAGTCCCAAAGTCCCAGAGTGACGAGAGCCTTCCAATTCAACTAAGAGAAAGTTACTTCAGGATATTTCCATCCAAACATTCTGAAGTCTCAAAGTACCAAAGTAAATCTGAGCTATTGAAGGTTGAGGACACGCATTGACAGATCTCACACTTCTAAAATTCTGTACTTCGGAGGATTGCGTGAGAAAGCAGAAGAAATATCTCAAAGCCCGAACTCCCGAAGTGAATCTTGGCCATCCAAATCAAGAGAGCATGCGGTGCCAGATCCAACACTTAAGAAATACAACATTCGAAGGAATGCATGGGCAAGCAGAAGAAAAAATCTCGAAGCCCGAACTCCCGAAGTGAATCTTGGCCATCCAAAACAAGAGGAGACGTGGAGGCAGATCTCTCACTTCGAAGATACGACACTTCAAAGGATTGTAAGAGATATGCATTGAAAAGGCCCAAATCCTGAACTCCTGAAGTAATTGTGAACCATTGATATTTGCAGCAGGAAGTAGGGTCCATCCAAGAGCGATGTGTGGCAGCAAAAGTAGGGCGTTCCCAAATTTCAAATTGCAGCAAATCGATGGCCACACTTCATTGCGGGAATGAAACATGCTTGAACAATAAATTTCTAGATCGGTCCCACAATCAAAACTGTGGTATGACGAAAGAGCTACATGGGAGAAGGTGGTGAATTGTAGTCTCAAAAGAGGTGTGGATCCAAACCACTTTAGATGGCCCCGCAATCATGTGCTTATTCAGTGTCAAATCCGAGAGCAGCACGTAGCAGGCCCTAGGCATTGAGCCTCGTCCCAATATCAAGGAGAAATAAGTTAATGAAATAAAGAACTGGTAGTTGAAACCTCGAATCACTCCATAAATAGAAAGCATGGAGGGTCTCACCAAGGAGGCAAAAAACTATCAGCTCGAAGTACCATAGAGGGTAGTTTCTCCTGCACGACCATACTGACCAGGGTTTCCTTCTGACAGAAGGAACAAGACATACAAGAGAAGAAACACAACACTTGAAAGTAGATTCTCAAGAAGCAATACATGTCGAATGTTTTGATTATAAATACATCAGATGAATGATATGTCCAGGGAGGGGGGTTCAGCCCAAGATTGGAGGAAGTGTTGAGAAATGTTTATGAATGTATATTTTAGTTTGTAAGTCAGAGGGGCATGTAGATATGAATTGTATTGTTATTGAAGACTCATATGAGTTGTTTCATCAGATTTGTCTTCTATGTTCTCTGTCCTATTCTTCATCTTGTCTGAATGTAACTTCTTATTTTAAGGATTAAAATTTTCCTCTCATTGATAGATTCTTGATGCGGTAGAGGATCTATTGTAATATTTCCTACTTATCATTGTTTATTATTTAGACACATCTAAATTCTATATACTCAATTCTATTCTTCATCTTGTTTGAGTGTATTGTTGATTTTAAGGATTAAAATTTGCCTTTGATCGATAGATTCTCGATGCATTAGAGGATCTGTTGTAAGATTACCTATCTATCATTTTTTATCATTCAGACACATATAAATTCTCTTCGCGGAGAGGATCTCCACTTAGAAAATATTTGTCTTTATGTTATTCTCTTATTTATTATCTTCATCATTATAAAAATATTTTTTCTGATAGGGAGCTTAAATGCCTTCATTGAGTAGACTATTTATGACTCCATATCCCAATGGTCCATCACTGATCTGCAGTGATATCTGTTGTCTTTTCCTTTCTTTAAAGTCTCGTTGATCCACCTACTTAAACCATTTTAATACATTACATTTTGATGGGTATTGGGATTATCCTCTTGCAGTCTGAGGGTGAATCTCAGTGCTAAGAGAACCCATTGCTACTTTCACGATCATGTAAATCCAATCAAAAGAACCAGAGGATAGTGAGGTGGGGGTTTTCCTTTTCCATTCGTAGATGTGGGTGAAGGGGAACCCGTTGCATTTTATTGTTGATAGCAGAAGCCAGTAGAACCTCATCTCAGTATATGTTGTCAAGAAGTTGGATTTGATGACAACCCCACACCCGCAACCATACAACATCAGACGTCTTCATTAGGGATGATATATTCGTGTCAACCAACAGTGCCACCTATTATACGACATCAATCCCTTCAAGGATGAGGTATTGTGTGATGTTTCCCAACTAGAATTCTATGATGTTTTTTTAGCCCAACGATATATGTGGAGGAGTCATGTTTTTTCTACTCTCGGCCCCGTAGCATCATTGTTACTCTGGGGGGTCATCTCTATAGGATACCAGAGGTAGTTCCGACTACTATCCTGAAAAAATAGTGTCACAAATTAATCTCTCATACTGCAAAGTTTATCCTCTTCAAAACCTATTCATAAGAGAAGGACAGTATAACCACTACAACCTCGTCCCGATACCCTTTTATCCAACTTAAGAAGATCAAAAAAATTGTAGAATAGCACCAAGATATTCCTACTGCACCTACGAGGGCGCCTCCACACTACCTAGTCAAACCAAGTTATTATAAATCCCTTCATGTTATTCATGCTACATATTCACCAATACAGTCCTCCCACACTCAGGAAGACCATGCAACCAAATTGGTTAAACAGATCCAACCCCTCCAAAAATAGGTTCATAACAACCTTCAACAAACTAAGCAAGGAAGCTTCTTCAACAAGGAAATCATCTCACCAAGGTTCAAATTCAACAAAAGATTCGCTAGGGAATTAATGCAATAGAGACCATTGTTTCCTAAGGGGGAAGTATTGATCTAGGAGGAAATAGGTGTACACCCACCTATTCCACTGGCTTGAAACATGGGTTTCCACCTTGGTAGTGTTTCTACAGTTTTTTGGGTCCTAAACTTTTGGGGTCGTTTTGAGGCCCTAAAGGATGTCTTTTGGGAATGACAACACCCAATCATAAGAAAAGGCATGGTTTGGGCATAAAAAAATATGTTCTACTCAACTATACCTTTTCGATGAGGTATAGAATGCCCCAAATGAAGATCATATGTAAAAGTTACACCCTTGGGAAGTTGACGTACCAACTACCCCCATCGGGGCCTGCAAACCTTTTGAAATTTCATCTTCGGGGGTTAGGGTTTTGGATTATCTTTATTTTAAAAAGGCCTCTAGAGCCTCATTGTAAATATTATCATTTCCTTTCCAATGAGAATAGCCATCACATCTCTTTTGAGAGATAATTTTCCACCATTCTAGCAATTCATTCACTCTGTAATTTACAATTTCTGTACATTCTCTCATTAATAAAAGTTGTGCATTACTATATCTCTGTGTTTATTGAAATATCTCTTTTTATTTCATTGTTATATATCTTCCTTCACTTCGTTCTCAAAATAATCCAGATAAGTGGTATCAGAGTAGGATACTCCTTTTTGTTTCTTAGTGCATGTCCCTAACAAGGTCAGGGTATAGAGAGTTGAGTCTCGAACTAGTTTCCCTCGAGGATAACTGCTCTCGTCAGCCCAAGTGGCCTCCCATGGCAGAAGATAAGAGATATGGGGGAGAAAAATATCCCACTAAGCCATTGCTTGTTTTAATACCCCAAGACTGATCCCTAGTTGAAATTGTAAAATATGTCTTATAGGATGGTGATCCATGTGATTATAAGCTAGGAGGATTATGTGATGATTAGGCCGGAGGGCCTAGATGCTAAAGGCCAGTGAGCCTAATTTTTTATATGTAAACACTCATATCATTAATATAATACATCGATGCGTGTAGACCAACCACAATAAAAGAGCATGGGGGACTAAACTCCACTAGGAAGGGAAAGGGAGAGATAAGATCCTAGAAAGGGAACTAAGCTAGAGGGCTTATTGCCAAAGCAATATTATAATATTATTCCTAAATACTATGGAGAGGATAATTATTTTATCCTAATTTATTATGGAAAAGAGAATGAATTACAAGTGGATATAACCAAGCTCCTGGAGAGCCATGTGTCATCAAGGGCGCATGCAAATAAGTGTAGCAGAAATTAGTCCATTTAGGGGGGGGACAGAGCCATTCACTCCAGTAGCCTTAACTCTTGAGATGACATGCACTCTTGAGATACTCGTACCTTTCCTATTATCAACAGTAAATTATATCCCTCTCGAGATGCACAATGCACTTGTACCTACCTGAGCCAGTGTTGTACATTTCTGTTGTGAAAAACATCTGTTCCATGCCCTAAATGTTGTTGTTTCCATCATATGTTCCTTAGTTGAACGTTGTTATTTTCTTCACCATTACCTGTAATTGGTTGAATTAATCATTGAACTCAAGAAATGGGTTATCAGGCCTATGGGATTGAAGAGGCAGGTTGTCATGCCTGTGAGAAACTCTCTCTAGGTGAGAGAATTGTTGGGGAAAGTGATTTCCTAAGGGAGCCCAACTGCAACTATAGTGCTATGAGAATTCATGTCTGGCCTATTGATGAAAGTCTAGAAGGGAAGTGGGGAAGCGGAAGGACTAATGAGCAGAGAAGGGGCACACTTCCTGGGGTGGGACATGCATGTTGAGAATGAGAAACTATAGGTCGATAGTTTGAGTTGGATCCTGGGATGAAATCCTTCTTGTTGGTTGTGTTGCCTCATCCTGGTTAGAAATCCCCTTTACCTGGGTGAAGTTTACTCCCATATCGGGGGTGACCCACTACTGAGAGTTCTGAGCAGTGTGTTCTAAGGTTGGGAAGATCGTGGAAGTTCTTCACGCAATTAGTGGTATTATATAAAATATAAGTAACAATTGTGTATTAATTTACATTTTGTGTATTTATACACGTGTTTATGTTTATGGGTTTTCCTGTGTATGATGCATGTATATTTTTACTGTTATTTCTGCATGAATCTCTGTATTTGCAGAATATGTTTGTCTTCTTAAGTTTTAAATATATATATAAATGAAATTATGGTTTTTATGGAGTGGCATGGCTCAACCTGGGTGGTTGGGTATGTTACAATTGTGGAAGCCCTCACATAATAGAGGAACAAGATGTTAGAGAATTTTTCCCACATACTTCAATGATTGTCAAAAATAACAGGTGCGTCTATGCCAAGAAATCAATTTGGAGACACAACTCCATTCAAGGTACAAGTTAATTTTGATATTACAATATTTGAAGGTCATATTGATGCAGATGCTTTGGAAAAATAGTTAAATTTGCTAGAAGGTTATTTCTCTATTCACAATTTTTTCGATAGAGAAAATATCATCTTTGCACTCCTTAAGGCTCTCCCCCATGTCAAACATTGGTGTTAAACTTACCCGGAGTAAAATTTGATAGAGGATTTTGGAATATTTGGGGTCGAGCCCACTTGGGATTTTTTAATGGATGCGGTCAAGGAAAAATATTACCCTGTGGGAAACTATGATGACTAGTACATGAGATGGGCCATGCTACATCAAAAGTGGGACCAAACAGTGTTGGAGTTCACAAATACCTTCCATACCTTGTACACCAAGCTCAGTATCAAATAATCTGAGCGGCATCAGTTTCTAAAATAGTACGGGGCTCTACACATGTACATCCAAATCGAAATGGAGTTTCTGGACATCTCATCACTAGGAACCACTTTTAGATATGCTTTCAAAATTGAGCATAAATTTAAGTAGTAGAACAAGAGATAATTTGGGTCTGCAAATCCATGACAACCAAAACATGGTAAAGGTATCCCTAATCCACATAATAACCAACCTCAATACAACCATTCCAATCCCTAAGAAAAGAAGAGTAATGAGAAGACGAAGAAGGACACTGGGAAGTGGTGTGACTTCCAAAAAATCTCTTAGCACAACACCGATGAATGTCGCTCGAAAATGTCATTCGTGGCCAAGCTAAAAGAAATAGATTTGATCCTCAACTCATACTCTGATTCAGAAAATAATAAAAGGAGATAGATAATTGATCCAGAACCCACTCCTAATATCGTGACCACAACAATCCAACCAGAAGAACCAAAGGATAATGAGGAGGGAGAGCACCTTTTCCATTCACAGATGTGGGTGAAGGGGAACCAATTGCATTTAATTGTTGATAGTGGAAGACAGAAGAACCTCATCTCAGTAGAGGTCATCAGAAAGTTGGATTTTCCTACATTCCCACACCTGTATTTGTACAACATCAGATGGCTTCTCCAGGGACGAGATCCTCGTGTCAGCCAAGAGTGTCTCTTGTCATACGACATCAATCCCTTCAAGGATGAGGTACTATGTGATGTTGCCCCACTGGAATTCTATGATGTTCTGTTAGGATAACCATATATGTGGAGGAATCATGTGGTTTATGAGTCTCGAACCTATAGCTTATTATTACTCTGGGGGGTCAGATCTAAAGGATACCAAGGGTAGTTCTAACCACTGTCCTGACAAAAACGTGTCACAAAGTAATATGTCATATGGTAAATTTTATCCTCTTCACAATCTAGTTAGAAGAGAAGGAAGTTACAACCACTAAAACCTCGTCCAAAGACCCTTCTATCCAGCATAAGTAGATCAACAAGATTGTAGAAGAGAACCAATATATTCTTACTACACCTATGGGGGTGCCTCTACATTTTCCAGTCAAACCGAGTTATGATAAATCCCTTCATGTTCTTTATGATGAATCTTCACCAACAGATTCCTCCCACACTTAGGAATATCATGCAGCCAGATTGGTTAAACAAATCCAACCCCTCCAACAACATTTCCATATCAACCTTCAACAACTTAAGCAAGGTAGCTTCTTTAGCAAGGCAAGCAACTCACCAATTTCTAGATTCAACAAAAGCTTCCCCATGGACTTGATGCAATGGAGACCATTTCTTCCTAAGGGGGTAGGGTTGATCTAGGCGGAAATCGGTGGATTCCCACCTATTCAACTGTCTTGAAAGATGGGTTTCCACCTTGGCAGTTTTTCTACGATTTTTTGGGGTCCTAAACTTCTGCGGTTGTTTTGAGGCCCTAAACAATGTTTTTTGGGCACGACAATGCCCAAGCCATAGCCGATGGCATGGTCTTGGAAAAATGGAATATTTACTCCTTGGATAGAAATTTTTGGCAAGGCTTAGAATGCCCCAAACAAAGATCGGATGCAAACATTACACCCTTGGGAAGTTGACGTACCAACTATCCCCATCGAGGCCCACAAACCTTTTGGCATTTCATCTTCCAAGGTTAGGGTTTTGTATTCTCTTTATGTTAAAAAGGCCTCTAGAGCCTCATTGTAAAAATCATCATCTTCTTGTGAATGAGTGTAGGAACCACATCTCTTCTCAGAGATAATATCCCACCATTCTAGCGAGTCATTCACTCTATAATTTTACAATTTTTGTACATTCTCTCATTAATAAAAATTGTGCATTACTATGTCTCTTTGTTTATTAAAATGTATCTCTATATTTCATTATTATATCTTTGCCTTCATTTCATTCTCAAAATAATCTGGATCAATGGTATCCGAGCATGCTACTCCTTTTTGTTTCTCAGTGCATGTCCCTGATGAGGTCAGGGTGAGAGTTGGGTCTCGAGCTAGTTTCCATTGATGATAACTTCTCTCTCCATCCCAAATGACCTCCAAATGTGGAAGATAAAATATATGGGGCAGCATAATATCCCATCAATATGTTGGTTTTTGAATCCCTCATACACCAGAGGAAGGAGATGTTTGATATTTTTTCCCAAATCCTTCAACAATTGCCAACAATAACATGCACGTCATCATCAAGCATTCACTTTGGATATGCTACTCCATTCAAGGTACGTGTTAATTTTTATATTCCCATATTTGAAGTTCATATCGATGTAGATGCTTTGGAAAAATGGTTAAATTTTCTAGAAATTTATTTCTCTGCTCACAATTTTTTCGATAGAGAAAAGATCACCTTTTCACTCCTTAAGGCTCCCCCCCATGTCAAACATTGGTGGGAAACTTACTGGGAGAAAAATTCCATAGAGGAGTATGGAATATTTTGGGTCAAGCCCACTTTGGATTTTTTGATTAATTTGGTCAAGGAGCAATATTACCTTATGGGAAACTATGATGACCAGTACATGAGATGTACCACACTACATCAAAAGTGGGACCATTCAATGTCGGAGTTCACAAATACCTTCCATACCTGCCAGACCAAGATGGGTATCAAAGAATCTGAGTGACATTTGGTTCTGAAATATCATGGGTCTCTACACAGGTACATCCAAACTGAAATAGAGTTTTTGTAAATCTCATCACGGAGAGTTTCTTATAGATATTCTGTCAAAATTGAGCCAAAATTTAGGAAGAAGAACAAGCGGGAATTTGGGTCTAAAAATATGCAACAACCAAAGAGTGGTAAAGGAAACCCTAATCCAAAGAATATCCAACCTCAAGACACCCATTCCAAGACAAAGTAAAATAAGAGAAAGGAGAATACAAAGAAGGACACTGGGAAGTTCTGTGACTTCCACAAAATCCCTTGGCACAACTTTGGTGAATGTCACTCGAAACAGTCATTGATGGTCGAGCTCAAAGAAACAAAGTTGAGCCCCAAATCGGAATTCGATTTAGAAAATAATAAAAGGAAATAGATAATTTATGCAGAACCCACTGCTACTATCACAACTGCAACAATCCAACCAAAAGAACCAGAGGATATTGAGGAGGGGGAGCACCTTTTCCATTCACAGATTTGTGTGAAGGGGACCCAATTTCATTTTATTGTTGATACCGGAAGCCAAAAGAACCTCATCTATTAGAGGTCATCAAGAAATTGGATTTGTTGACAACCCCACACCCATAATCATACAACATCAGATGGCCTCACCAGGTACGATATCTTCGTGTCAACCAGCAGTGTCACCTATCATACGTCATCAATCCCTTCAAGGATGAGGTACTGTGTGATGCTTCCCCACTGGAAGTATGTGATGTTCTATTAGTCCAACCATATATGTGGAGGCATCATGATGTTTATTAGTATTGAACTTGTAGTGTTATTGATACTCTGGGGGGTCAGCTCTACACGATAACAAAGGTAGTTTCGACTACTATCCCAGCAAAACAATGCCACAAAGTAATCTCTCATACTGCAAATTTTAGCCTCTTCACAACCTGGTGAGAAGAGAAGGACACTACAACAACTACAACCTTGGACCAAGACCCTTTTATCCAGCATAATAATATCAACAATATTGTAGAAGAGCACCAATATATTCCTACTTCACCTACGGGGGTTCCCCCACACTACCCAGTAAAACCAAGTTATGATAAGTCCCTTCATGTTCTTCATGTTGTATCTTCACCAACAAAGTCCTCCCACACTCAGGAAGATCATGCAGCTATATTGGTTAAACATATCCAACCCCTCCAACAACAGGTTCATAACAACCTTCAACAAGCTAAGTAGGGTGGATTCTTCAGCAAGGAAAGCAACTCACCAAGGTTTAGATTCAACAAAATCTTCTCCAGGGACTTGGAGAAATGGATACAATTGCTTCCTAAGGGGGTGGATTGATCTAGGTGGAAATTGGTGGCCACCCACCTATTCCACTGGCTCAAAACATGGGTTTCCACCTTGGCAATTGTTCTACGGTTTTTCGGGTCCTAAAATTCTGGGGTCATTTTAAGGCACTTAATGATGTTTTTTGGGCACAAAAGTGCCCAGATGACGGCCAAATGAACTTTTTTGGCTAAAAAAAAAAATGTAATACTCGGCTAGAAATTTTCGACGAGGTATAGAATCCCCAAAACAAAGATCATATGCAAAATTTACACCCTTGGGAAGTTGATGCACAAACTACCCCCATTGGGGCCCACAAACCTTTTGGCGTTTCATTTGCTGGGGTTAGGGTTTTGAAGCCTCATTATGAACACAATCATATTCTTGGGAATGAGTGTAGCCATCACATGTCTTTTCAGAGATAAGTTTCCACCATTCTAGTGAGTCATTCACTCTGTAATTTTATAGTTTATGTACATTCTCTCATTAATAAAAATTGTACATCATAGTATCTATGTGTTTTTGAAATATCTATGTATATTTCATTGTTATATCTCTTCCTTCATTTTGTTCTCAAAATAATATGGATCATGGAAACAATAGGATAACCATTTGAATACAGATGATGAGCACTAGAACTTGGAAATAATAATGCACAACATGCATGAAATGAAAATACAACTCCATATACTAGACTAGATAGTCATCTTAAAAATAAATAGTGCCCATTGGTAATTTAAATTTATTAGTAGTGTGAAGTGGCCCTAAAATATTTATGATACACATGTGTTTAAAAATGTTTTCTACTTTAATAAATAGTCAAGTTAAATAATCTAGAGGATTGAGATATGGTTAACTAAATAAAACATTTATTTTTATTGGGTAGCATTTGAAAACTACAAAGTCTATCCATTAAGAACACTTCTGGAGGTACACCTCTTATTTGAAATGTAAGTGTACATGATAAGTGAAGTTGCTTGAGAAGTGAACTAGAACTAGAAATTAAAATGCATATAGAGACATTTGATTTGAGACCATGTCTAAGGTGAAAGAGTCATATATAAGAGCAACCATAGCTAGATGACATGTATATATTAATATGATTAATGTGATGAAACTACTAAAAGTATGGTAAACTGGTTGAAGGGTATTTTAGGATTTAAAGATGCTATTACATTTAGCATTAGAGAGAGTGAAGGAGATGAGTGTAGCTCCCCATTTGGTGAAATTTATATGTAGATCACCCTTGTGAAATTGGAAGAAACCTGGACCATCAATCCTCTAGTGAAGATGCCCATGGACACCTAACCTGTCTTTCCATTACTCTTATTAATCAATGCATTGGTTTGAATAATGACATAATAGTGCAAAATGATTTATTATAAAATGATCAAATATAAAACCTAAAAATATCCATGACCCCATCTGAACATTTAAAAGAAAATGAAAATAACAAAGCATACATATTTATCTTACTACTATTGTAATATTTAGAGGGAGGGTGAATCAATATGAGAACCTTATTATCTCTTTTAACCACAATATGTAATCATTAACATCAACAAAATTATATCATCAATATATCATGAGAAATATAAATGAATAGAGCATAATAGACATTCACAAAAACATAATACACCAATATTTATGTGGATTCAAACTCAAATGGGAGAAAACCACAAAATTATTTTCTTATATATCGAAATAATACATTCATTGGAATAACCAAATTCCTAATTCTCCAATTGCAATTGGAAGGAGGATACGAACCCCTATTTATAGTATCCAACCTTAAGGAAGCTACAACTCCCTAAATTCTCTCGATCCAACCAGAAGGAGGCTACAACCTCCTAATTCTCAGAATCCAACCTGAAGGAAGCTCCAACTCCATGTGTTCTCCAGCACCAACCAGAAGGAGGCTACAACCCCCTTTCCTTTCCCCATCCCATTTGCCTAAAATATAAATGTAGACCAACTGTCACTACCACAATCTCTGCCACTATCACTATCACTGTCACTATCACATCAACCTGTCATTGTCACTGTACCATCAACTTGTAACCTGTCACATCAACCTGACACCATATCCTACCTATCATTGTCACTGTACCATCAACCTGTAACTGATCATAAACATGATTTATACCAAAACCTATACCATATCATCCATCAATTATGTACCAACATATGTAGTATAACATGCATCAATCATGTACAATAAGATATGCCAAATGTAGATACCATAACATCAATGATGATTAGCTAATCATGTATCAAATCATATACAATGTACTAGAGCATCAACCATTTATAGAACCTATACCATATACCATAGCATATATCTGTACCATATCATCAATGAAGTGCCTCAAAGAACCAAATCATGTGCCTCATGCATATGACACCATACATCAAATTTATACCTCAACCATACATCCACATTTCAAAGATATGTCTCTAATGATGAACCATAACATTCATTTCATAACCATATAGGAGAGTATAACTCAATCAACAATGCAGCCAATATGTACCTCATTCATGTGCCAAGCCAAACATATCTCAAGCATGTACCATACCATAACCAAGTATAATCATCACAACAAGAACATAAGCATAACTATACCTATGTAGTTGACCTGATACATAGTAGTGTTGACATGTAGCTTTCCTCTAACTTCAGGGACTTGATACAAGAATTTCCCCCAAATCTTTCTTGTCCTCACGGGACTAAGACTACCTTTCATGCAGGCCCTCGCGTGATGAGCACTATGAAGCCCACAAGGATGTCTCACGGGAAACTAGTGGTCTAACCCAAAGGTTTAAACCAAACTAGGGTTTCCTCAGATAATTTATCTCTCCTCTGCAACCCCGAAACTCCCACACTTCCTACTTGTCATTACCTCAGATTTCACCATTGCAAACTTGCCAAATAGATCACTAGTTCACTAGAAGATATTTAATAGAATAAGTGAGTGAATGACTCCTTGAGGTGTATTTATACTTTTTTTGGGTAACTTCTTTCCTTAATATTAGGGGCTTTGGGACTTTATTTTTACAACCACTTTACCCTTTCATTAATTTACCTGTAACTAACTAGGGGTTTCTTAACCATTCTTTGGGTCTTTTAACTTCACAAAGTGATAATTCATCAACCGTGAGGAACTAAAGGGCATACCACCTATCAATGGAAATGAAATGATGAGGAATATCCATCCATGACCAAGTTAGCTCCATTCATAATTTCCTTCATGACCTTTTTTCTTGATCAAATATGGGTTCCATAACCATACCTTTGGGGCTATTGGACTTCATCAAGGCTTGACATCAATGAAACCAATATTTCAACAATATCCCCCTTTGGCATTCATGGAAACACTATTGGCATGGTAACACTCATGATACTTTTCATGCTCCCCATCTGACCAATGCTCCTCTTGTCTCCATGCATCTGTTCTTTCTCTCCCCCTTTGGAATCAATGGAAAAGGATAATTCTCCTTGGGGTTGCTCCCCCTATCTAAAAGCCTTCATTTTTTCTTCATGTTGCTTCCTCGTGTAATTCTCTATTGTATATGAAAAACATTCAAAATATTATTTACTTGTATTATTCAAGCCTTCTGCTTCTCTCCCCCCATCTTGCTATGTCTGATATTGTGTGGATCAATGTGGGGCATAAACTACTTCAATCTTCTATCAAAGATACTCAAATCTATCCCTCGAAAGAGGTTTAGTGAAGATATTTGCAATCTACTCTTTTTCCCCACTATATTCTTGTTTGATGTTCTTCTCTGTAACGTGTTCCCGTAGATTGTGAAACTTGATTAGAATGTGCTTGGTATTGGAATGCATTACTGTATTCTTAGAGATAGATATAATATCGATGTTATCACAGAGTATTGAAATACACTCATCATATTCCACCTATATATCTTGCAGGGTCTGCTTCATCCAGAGAACTTGAGTGTAGCATGTTTCCGCTGCAATACATTCTTCTTCTACTGTGGACAAAGATACTAATGATTGTTTCTTTCTCAACCATGATACCAGAAACTCACCTAAGTAGAAGATCGTTCCACTTTTACTTCTTGTATCATCAATGTTTCCTTCCCATTCTGCATCTATGTAGGCTACCAAGAATATATCATTCCTTTTGGATACCATAATTATAAATTATTTTTTTCCTTGAGGTATATGAGTATTCTTTTTACTGCCATGACATGTGTTTCTTTCGGTGTTGCCTAAAATATTGCAACCTATCCAACTTCTTGCATCACATTGGATATTGACATTGTCACATAGAGTAATCTTCCAATCATTGATCTATAGAGTCTTTGATCTGCATCCTTAGATTCATCTTCCTGTCCCAACTTGCAATTGGTCTGCATAGGAGTACTCACAGGTTTGCAATATTCCATTCCAAACTTGTTTAACATTTCTATGATAAAATTGGTATGAGAGATGAAAATACCTTTATCAATATGACATATCTGTAATCCCCAAAAGAAAGTCAATTCACCAAGAAAAGAAATTTCGAACTGATTTTTCATATCTCTAGAAAAATTATGACTCATCATGTCATCATCACTTCCGAAGATGATGTCATATACATAAAATTAAATTATCAATATACTGTCTCAATCCACTTTTATGTAGAGATTTTTGTCTACATTACCTTTCCTAAATCCTCGTTGATGTAAATACCTATCCAATCTTGAATACCATGCTATGGGGGTCTGTTTGAGTCCAATCTGATTGTTTCCATGCTCGCAACTAGGGAAAAGGTCTCTTCAAAACCTATACCTCCTATTTGAGTGTATCCTTTGCAAACTAACCTTGTTTTTTTTCTGGTTACTTGTCCATCCTCATTCAGTTTGTTTCAGAAAACCCACTTTGTACCAATCATGTTCTTGTTATTTGGTCTTGGAACATGTTCCCATGTGTCATTCTTCTCAACATGATCAAATTCTTCATCCATAGCCTTGATCCAGTGTTCATTCGTATTGTCCTCTTCAAAATCGCTTGGTTCAACTGTTGATAACAATGTTAGGTGTTGTTGTTTTGGTTAAAGTATTATTCTTCAGGTTTCAAGTCCTACCTCTTCATTCCCAATAATCTGTTCTGGTGGATGATTTTTATGTACTTGTCGGCTAGGTGTCTTAGGAGGTATCTTTTTCTCATCCTCCTCTTTTTCTTCTTATGGCTTCTCTTCTTTTGTTGCTTCTTCTTCTACTTATTCTTCTTTAGATCTTCCTTGTCATCTTGCTCTTATGATATTTTGCTTCCTTATTTGTCCTTCCATGCACCTGTCTCGTCGATCGTTACATTGATTATTTCCATGATTTTATTAAGTATTGGACTGAATCATTTATAGGATTTTATTTTTCTTGAATAACCAACTAGTATTCCCTTATCAACTCGGGAGTCAAATTTTCCAAGCCTGACATCTTCTCTTTTGATATAGCTTTTGCTTCCAAATACTCTGAAATGCTTCACATTTGTCGATATTCCTTTCCATAACTCATAGGGAGTATTATGATTGTTACTTCTTAGAATTCCTCTATTCAAAATGTGAAATGTTATATGTACTACTTGTGCCCAAAAGATGTCACTCAACTTGGAATATTTCAACATGGTTATGGCCATCTCTTATATTATTATGTTCTTCCTTTCGACCACTCCATTTTGTTGAGGTGTCCTAGCTTCTGAGAGCCATCTCTTTATTCCATGTTCACCACAGAAATACATGAAATCCTTTGATGTAAACTCTCCTCCATTGTCTGACCTTAAGCACTTGATTTTTAAGTCATTCTCAGTTTCAACCATCTCTCTGTATATCTTGAAGTGTTTGAATTCTTTTGACTTTTTCTTGAGTTAGAAAACTACATTCATTATTGTGTAGTCATCAACCAGTAGAATAAAGTATTGTTCTCCATTTAATACCTTTTTTCTTGTAGGTCCACATAAATCAGTGTATACAATCTCAAATGGTTTTTTGTGGAGTACTCTTTTTATTTGAACTTAGTCCTGGATTGTTTTCCTTGTAGACAATACTCACATAGAGTATTTGTCGACTTTGAGATCTCAATAATTTCTTTCACTTCTTCCTTTCTGTTTATTTTGACAAGGTTATGAAAGTTATGTGACCCATCCTTTTGTGCCAGAGATAAATTTCATTTTCCTTTCTTAAGCAACATTTTCCCCTTCCAATCTCATTCAGGACATATATGTTGTTTGGGGTTCTTCTAGCCGTAGCCACCAATTTTTCTAATCCTTATTTTCTTATTTCACATTTTTCTGAATCAAACAAAATTTTGTGTCCATGATCATACATTTGAATGACACTTAGAAAATTGTGCTTCATATATTCGACTAGTAGAACATTTTCTTCCTTGGCATATTTTCTTCCAATATTGACTGTGACTCTACCTATTATTTTGGTTGAGTTTTCATTTCCAACTGAAACCGATCCATATCGTTCCTTCTTCAAAGTTAGAAACATGTTCTTGTCACCTGTCATATGCTTCAAACAAACGTTGTCAACATACCACCCACCTTTATTGTGTTGTGCTTATAGAGAAAGTGAGCATTCTCCAGTGTTGAATTGAGACTCCTTTCTTCTCCATATTCTCTATGGTTCTTGTTTATGACTATTGATATTATTTTTTGGTTCCTTTGGAGGAATAGTCAGTCTACAATATTTGACCATGTAGTACTGTATTTCATTACTTCATGAACCAAAACTGTTGTGATTTATATTATTTTCTTCATGTGACTTTCTGAAATAAATGATGTTTTAATAGCCTTCATAGTTGCTTCTATTCTTGGAATATGTTTTATAGTTTGCATCTTTATGATCAAAATTGTTACAACTTACAAGAATAGCATAAACCAAGAAAAATATTTTGAATGGTGTTGCTATTTTGAAGACTTATTCTTCTTGAGATGTTGTTATTTGTTGGTTTAATGTTCTAAATCTTGTAGGTGGTCTAGTTCCTCTATAGTTTTCTTCTTGAGTACCTCTGACTATTTCTTCATAGGTACCTTGTTATGCTTCATGTTCTGTTTTCTTAGAGCTCAAACATTTCTCGGTCGGTATATGGTTGTATCCTATCCTATACCTCTCATAATGTGGCCTTTGATTGTTGATGATCTCATCCAATATTCTAGTGTTATTTTGTTGCATATCTTTATTCTGAAGATCGTTTCTTAAGGTGACTATTTCTGCTTCCAAGCTTTCAATCATCTTCTCCTTATCATCTAACTAATTTCCAAGTGTTTCTTTGATTCGTCCGTCTTCTTATACCTGTATTTTTAACTTCATGATTATCTTCTTGATTTATTCTGATTTGGAATTTTGAGATCCTTCTTTCTTATTTAACTTTTCCTTGATTTTTTATTTTTGTTTCCCTAGTTCTTCTAAGGCACTGATTAATTATGCTCTGATATCAACTTCTCATTCTTCCTCGGAATCTTAAGAATCATATTCTATTGGAATTAAGAGTACTCTTTATGAATCATTGTCACTATCATCATCCTCATCTGATGAAGAGTTGTCTTCCTTTGAGTGGAAACTTTTCTTGAATAATTTATTTTTGTTCCTTCTCTTGTCTCCCTTTTGAATTTTCTTGATATTATTCTTCATCACTACTTTTATTCTTAGCATAAGGACATTTAGAATAAAAATGACCAATACCATCACAGTTAAAACATTTCAATGGAAGAATAATTTTTTACTTTTTGGTTCCTCTTTTTAAATTCCTCACAAAATTTTCCACTTCTTCATCTTCCTCTAAATCGTCGTTGCAGCTGCAATCTAGTTTTTACTTTTTCTTGTTTCGATTCTTTGTCTTATTGGATGATTTGAATGATACTTCCTTCATGATTGGATTTTGATGTTCTATCCTCATCTCAACTGTGAATATTCCATGTAGCTCACCCATGCTCAAACTGTCAAGATATGTTCTTTGTTTCAGGGTTGATATCTTAGGATCAAATCTCATAGGAAAATATCTTAGAACCTTTTGAATTACCATCAACTCATAAAATTATTCTCCCAATCCTCTAATGGTGTTAATTGTTTCGTCGACTCATAGAAAGTAGGATTCAATGTCTTTATATTCCTTCATATTTAGTTGCTCAAACTTATCTCTAAGGGTTTAAATCTTATCTCCCTTGACTTTGGTATCTCCTTCATAAATATTTTGAATTTATCCCAAAGATCCTTTGCGATCTTGCAATGCATAAATTTGAAAAATACGAAATCATCCACACTGCTCAGAATGGTGACTTTAGCCTTTGAGTTGTTTTTGTTGAGTTTCTTTCCATGTTTTTCAGTTGGGGGAGTGTTTGGTGTTTCATTTCATCTGCTACTGACTACCAAACATCAAATCCATGTTCCTATAAAAAGGTTTGCATCATTTTATTCCAAAAGGCATAGTTCTGTCCATCAAACCTTGGTGCTCCAATATTAGTGTATTCCATGATCGCCTTCCAGTGGTTAAATTGTTTCTTGAAGGACCTCCTATGATACCAATTGTTAGAATACTGAGAGGGGAGGTGGATCAGTATGAGCACTTTATTATCTCTTTTAACCATAATATGTAATCATTAACATCAACAAAAATATACCATCAATATATCATGAGGAGTATAAATCCATAGAAACATAGTACACTAGTATTTACATGGAAACCTAAATGGGAGAAAACCAAAGAATGATTTTCTTATATATCAAAAGAATACATTCATTGGAAGCACCAACTTCCAAATTCTCCAACTGCAACTAGAAGGAGGCTACAACCCCTTATTGACAAGATCCAACATGAAGAAAGATACAACTCCATGAATTCTCTAGCTCCAACTATAAGGAGGATACAACACCCTGAGTTCTTCGGCACCAACCGGAAGGAGGCTACAACCCCCTTTCATTGCCATGTCCTATCACCCTGAAATATAAATTCATAACAATTGTCACTACCACAATCACTACCAACAACCCCATAATTCTCAAGATCCAACCTAAAGGAAGCTCCAAATTGTTGTGTTCTCCGACACCAACCAAAAGTAGGCTACAACCCCATTTACTTTCCCCATTCTGCCACCCTAAAATATAAATTTAGACTAATTTTCACTACCACATTCACTTCCACTATCACTCACTGTCACTGTCACATCAACCTTTCATTGTCACTATACCATCAACTTATAACATGTCACATCAGCCTTTCATTGTATCCAACCTATCACTGCCACGGTACCATCAAACTATAATTCATCATCAACATGAGTTATACCAAAACATGTACCATATCATCCATCAATTGTGTACCAACATATGTATTATAAAATCCATCAATCATGTACCATAATATATGCCAAATGTAGATACCATAACATCAATGATGAGTAGGTAATCATGTATAAAATCGTATACCATGTACTAGAGTATCAACCATGTATAGAACCTGTACCATATACCATAGCATATATCTGTACCATATCATCAATGAAGTTCCTCAAAGAACCAAAGACTGTTCCTCATGCATATGCTACCATACATCAAATGTATACCTCAACTATACATCCACATCTCAAAGATATGTCTCTAATGATGAACCATAACAGTTATTTCATAACCAGATAGGAGAGTATAACTCAATCAACAATGTATCTAAGAAGTACCTCAATCATGTGCCAAGCCAAACATACCTCAAGCATGTACCATACCATAACCAAGTATAATAATATAATCATCATAGAAAGCACATAAGCATATCTATACCTTTGTAGCTAACCTGATACACAATAGTGTTGACCTATACCTTTCCTCTGACCTCAGTGACCTGGTACAAGCATTTACCCCAAATATGTCTTCTCCTCGTGGGACTAAGAATACCTGTTAGGCGGGGCCTTGCATAATGAGCACTATGCAACCCGAAGGGATTCCTCATGGGACACTAGTGGTCTGACCCACGGGGTTCACCAAACTAGGGTTTCCTTAGATAATTTCTCTCTCCTCTACAAACCTGAAACTCCCACACTTTTTTACTTGTCACTACCTTATATTTCACTATCACAAACTTGCCAAATATATCACTAGTTCACTACAACATATTGAATAGAATAATTTAGTGAATGTACTTGTGAATGACTCCTTGAGATGTATTTATAATTTTGTTGGGCAACCTCTTTCCTTAATCTTAGGATCTTCTGTACTTTCTTGTTACAACCACTTTACCCTTTCATTGATTTACTTGTAACTGACTAGGGGTTTATTAACCATTCTTTGGGGCTTTTAACTTCACCAGGTCATAACTCCTCAACTATGAGGAACTATGTGGCATACCACCTATCCTCGAAAATGGCATGACGAGGACTATCCATCCATGAGTGTTTTAGATGCATTCAAACCATCCTTCATGACCTTTTTCCTTGATAAATTGTGGGTTCCATAAACATACGTTTGGAGTTACTAGACTTCATCAAGGGATGACATCAATGACAACCAATATTTCAATAACTACTAGTGTAATACCCCAGTGTTGATCCTTGATTCAGTATTGTGTATGTACATGATCAATGTCTATACGCTGGAAAATGTAATTTGTAACTAGACATTTAATGTTAATAAAATACATCATTGGTTGTAGAATAAAAGGAAAAAACAAATGGGTGTTATGACTCCACAAGAGATGAAAGAAAGAAGGGCTTAAGTAGACTAAGGAAAAGGACCTTAGTAAGTGATTTAACCCAAAGTCTTGGTAACCTTAATTATGTCCTTTGATTATTATCTAATTTTTGTTTAATTAATCCTTGGGGGGTTAGCACTTGAAGGAGGTATGTGGTTCTCCATGAGGTTATGCATCCCATTCATTCCACAAAAAATAAATATTTACCTTTTTCCATGCAAGTGAACTATTATTCAATTGAAGGAATTGAGAGAAAGAGATTGAATGTTGGGTGTTGTTCGAATTATCATAGATTTGAACTATAAAAGTTCAAATTACTTACAAATGACCATTTGGTTGGGGAATTGAGAGACTTATCCTTGAGATAACTACCATTGGAATGTCATATTCAAATTATGGGAAGCCCCAACCATGAATTATGTGAGAATTGTGGTTGTCAACTATTGTCATTAAGAAATTCGCTACAACTGATAATTCCTTGAAATCCCAAAAGTGATATTTCAAGAACAACCTATGTTGGAGCCCTAGAGGGGAGTTGGATATATTAAGGGATTACAAAGTAGAGAAGGGGATTCCATTCTTTGTGTTGTTTAGGATGATGGGGAAGAAGGATGTGGATTTGAATTACCATAGATGTAATTATTGACCATGAACCTAGGAATTGGGATATGAGAAGAGAAATTAGAGCCATCCATAGGAAGAGTTTACCCATGTTGATCTAGAGAACATCCCAAAATTCTCAGAAGAGTTCCAAGAGGCTTAGAATGGCCTCGAAAAATGGAAAAGGTCCAATTTTAAAAGTTTCCAAATCACATCCAAAAGGGCACCATGTCAAATAGCTCATCAGAAGCTTTCCAATGACGTGAATGGTTCGTCAAACAGAGCTACGCTTTGAAATATATTTGCATTCAATGTTTTGGTCAACCTAGCCCAGTCAATAGGGATGAGTCATCATCTATACTACTAACGTCGACATCTATACTAATGGCGTAAGAATCTATACAATGTACATGGAACAGTTTGAGAGAGACACATGTCATGCTGATGTGGCAGCACTAGAGGCTGCCACATGTCACTTGATTTTGGCATTTTCAGGTTGACATGTGAACCAATGAGAAAGTGCCATGTGTCAGTCCATAAATTCACGTGGTAGGTCATATAGGATGTGGTAGGTGATGTGGCATTCGTACAAAACATGGCATATGTCATGGAAAGTCATACATGACGTGGAAGACATAGTGGCAGTGACGTCAGCATGAGGTCATCATGATGACATGGCCCAATGACAGAAGGACACGTGACAACATTGGCATAGAGACATGTGATAGACACGTCAACAATTGACTTGATAATGATTGGATGAGAGTCGACCAATGGAAAGGTAGCATGTGGTAGCCATAAAAATCCCAATGAGGGCTAGAGTCCGATCAAAATAAAAATAAAAATTTGGTTGCTAAACCGACCGGCGCTAGATTCGACAACCATGATTCTTTCAATGCTCGAGTATTAAGTATGGAGTGGTGGCGATGGGTACCTAACGACCGACACATTTTTCAATGGTTGTTCTGGTGGACCCCCACCCTAACATAATCGTTGTTACAACCAAAAGGGTCGAGAGAGGATTTGAACACCAGACCTCCCAAACCCTAAATTTTAAACATTGCCCGAAATACCAACCAGCCTAACGGTCGTTCATTGGTTTATCTGCCAAAGGAAAATATGTTAAGACCAACTCTTTTATAGTTCTTGGGGGGTGCCCAAAGTTAATATGGATGGCACATAATTCAATGCATTTACATAGTGATTAATGCAGAGTGCATGCATGCTTTTCAATGCATAGAGACAAGGGAATCTGGAGATGCCAGAGTCCGATAGCGACGCTTTGACAATCACTTTTGGGTAATTCAATGCCATGAATCCAATGACAATGTACATTTCAGCACCAAAGACTCCGATCAATAGGATAAATTCTGGAAGAGCCAATGTAAGCATGATTTTTAATATGTTGTTTTCTCATTGAATGTTGCAGCATAGTATGGTTGATATAGGTCTAAAGGAATGTGGAGAGGCTACAACAAGGCAACAAGACCAGTTTATTCCTTCTACTTCTTTCTTTCTTCTCTTATTACACACAAATAGATCAACTACATGTGAAGGAGAAATTGTGGTACTTGGATGATAAGTGACCAACAAAGCAGTCAAGAGTCTCGTAGTTTTTAAAATCTGAGTATGGGTTGCATACATACTTTGATCTGGGCAACATATATAAGGCATTATGTGGCTTCATGATGATGGGGGTCATTTCTTATTCTTCTTCTTTTATGTCTTGGGTATGTGGGAATGATGTCCATGCCAACATCATGGATGCCTCATGATCATGATAGACTTCATTGCAGTGAGGAGAGTAAAGAGGTGAATATTTGGAGCAAGACACGAAGACATAGCCCACATCGGGTGAACTCCGTTATGAAGATAAGTCTCATCTCTCTTATGTGTTTTTGTTCTTATGTTTCTTTCATGAATTTACCCACATATATTATTAAATGAAAGCATGACATGTAACACATAAGGAATCTAAAGAGGCTTTAATTCAATTTGGATTCAAGTATTTAGGCTTCAGTTGTACCTTTTATTGCAACCCGCTCAAGTAAAAATGATCTCTAACTTACCCTTTGAAGGAGTGACATAAGCCAAAATATTCATTGGAAACTAATCACCCCCAAGTTTAGATGAAGTGGTATCAGAGTAGGCTTGATACCGATTGCAGGTGTTGAAGTTGAGAATGGAAGGACCGCCAAAGAAGTTATGGTTCAATGAGATTCAAGAGCTCAACCAAGTTCTTCAAGCAGAGAATGTTGGATTGAAGACATTGTTGCATGTTGCTAAGGAGGAGAACCAAAGGTTGGAAGAGTAGTTTCAAGTCATGAAGGTGTATACAGGAGAAGGCTCCATGAATGAGACAGTGATAAGACCACTTTGTGACCATGGAAACTTTACCATTTATGGATTCGAGCATGACATTGAAAATGTACGCACACTTTGTCCAACAAATGAAGATGACATTCAGGCATCCGGAAACCAAGGATGATTCCTAGAAGCATCATCCACTGATCCTTCTCATGAGGAACAACTGGAAACATCTCAAAAAGTAGACCCAAGAGTCCCAACTTGGTATGGAGGTAAATAAACCATGTTTATTCCCTTTCTTGATTAATGCTTATGAATCTTTTGAAGTCCTTGAACATAATACTTCATGCATCGGCTTAAATTTGATGAGAATGATGGGATACAAAGGAGGATGCCTTGGAGACAATGGATAAGGTATTATGGATCCCATCGACGCAGTGGCTTGGCCTTGATATGTCAGGGTAGTTTATGTCTAAAAGGATGTTGGAGAAATATCCAAAACCATTAGGGAAGAAGACCCTAGGACAGTCACTGAGACTCTAGAAGTCATTGAATCATCATGAGATGGAACTGATCTAGTGCAGACTGAGAGCATGTCTTCTCATGATCGAGGATTTGAGACATCTCCAGAGAGAGATGAGCATCACAATGGAAGAGATGAGGCCAAATATTCTCACCATCCTAACTCCAAATACAACTCGCTGAGGTATAAGAAATCTTGAAACTCTAAAGCTCAATTTTATTATAAGCATGTTACTAATCTACAATAGAGCTTGTGGCATCAAAGACCATGCACATTTTTTGGATTTAATAACCATGCAGTGTCCTAGTGTTGGAAAATAAATTTCTTGTACAGGAAGGTTATGGAAACCAGGAAAAAGTTTAGGATAGAAGATCTCTCTCCATACACAGAAAAAAGCAAGGGAAAGAGACCTTTGAAGGAGAAAGGCTACTGCATCCAATGTAGTAGAGATGGACATCAGGAGGCCACATGTTGGGCCTTGAATCCAAATCTACATCCAAAGAGGAACAAGAAGACCAGGAAAACACCTCCAAGGGAGACAACCAATCAAGCAGTGTCGCAGGGAAATCCGCCACTAGAAGGAAACCAATGACCAGAGAAAGGACAACTCGGTAAAGGGCACATGTTTGTCATAATGACTGGAAGGATGGGAAAAATACTTGAGTTAATCGAGACTGGCCATGATTTTAAATCACATGTTTCTATTCAAACCCCATAGAAGGGCATTTTGTAAAAGTGATAATTTGTTTGACATCACTTCTTTTTGCACATGTTAATACTTTTAGGCCTTGTGAGGTAGTTTGGGTGTGGTTTTTTTTTCTCTATTGTAAGTCCAATGGACATGAATATGAGAAATCATAATGTAAAGACTTTTGGAGAAAAAAATTCCTTTTAATATGGGAGGTGTGATCTGGGAGGATCTAGGGAACATCCCAGAAGTCTCAGAAGAGTTTCAGGAGGCTCAGAATGGCCTCAAAAAATGGAAAAGGGAAAATTTTCAAAGTTTCTAAATCACATCCAAAAGGGAATTGTGTCTAAGAGATCATCACAATATTTCCAATGACGTGAATGGTTCATCAAACGGAGCTACAGATTGAAAGATATTCACAGTCAAAGTTTTGGTCAACCTAGCCCAGACAACAGGGATGAGTCAACATCCATACTGCTGACGTTAGCATCCGTACATTGTACATGGCACAGTCTGAGAGTGGCATGTGTCCTGTTGATGTCATCATGACATCATCATACTGATGTGGTAGCACTAGAGGTTGCCACATGTCACTCATTTTTGGAATTTTTGGTTCGACATGTCGACCAATGAGAAAGTGCCACGTGGAAGGTCATACAGGATGTGGCATCCATACAAATGGTGGAATATGACATAGCAATGTGCCACATGGAAGACAACAAAATCTCAATGAGAGCTAGAATCTGATCAAAATCAAAATAAAAATACAGCCGTCGGATCAGACGACACTGGATCTGGCGATCGAGATTCTTTCAATGATCGAGTATTAAGTATGGGGTGTCGGTGGAAGGTACTTAACAAACGGTGCCTTTTCAGTGGATATTTTGGAAAACCCCCACCCTAACATAGTTTTAGTTACAACCAAAAGGGTCGGGAGGGGATTTTAAACATTTCCTGAAATACCAACCGACCTATTGGCCGTCCATTGGTTTATCTGTCGGAGGAAAAGATTTTTAGCCTGAATTGTTTCCAGTTCTGGGGGGGAACCCAGAGGCTGTATGGATGGTACATAATTCAATTCATTTACACAGTCATTAATGCAGAGTGAAGGAACACTTTCTAATGCATAGAGCCAGAGGGAATCTGGAGATGTCGAAGTTCGATAGAGATTCTTTGACAGTGATTTTTGGGTAATTCGATGCCACAAATCCAATGGCGATGTTTGTTTCTCTACCAGAGACTATGAATAGCAAGATAAATTCTAGAAGAGAAAATGTAAGCATGCTTTTTAATATGTTGTTTTCTCATTGAATGTTGCAACATAGTATGCTTGATACATGTCTAAAAGAATGTGGAGAGGCTGCAGCAAAGCAACAAAACCATATTATTCCTTCTACTTCTTTCTTTCTTCTCTTCTTACACATAAACATATCATCTACATGTGAAGGAGAAATCATGGCCCTTGGATGATAAGTGACCAACGAAGCAGTCGATAATCTCGTAGTTTTCGGGATCTGAGTATGGGTTGCATACGCACTTGGATCTGGGAAGAATATCTAAGGCATTCTATGGCTCCATGATGATGGGGGTCATTTCTTATTCTTCCTCTTTTATTTCTTGATTATGTGGGAATGATGTCCATGTCAGCATCATGGGTGCCTCATGAGCATGAGAACTTGTGAAGCTTGTAATAATTCATGATCACATTATGATCTCTTTTTTCCATCACCGAAAGGGGACTTTGGACTTACAACTTGTAAAGGAGAGACTTCATTGCAGCGAGGAGAGTAAAGTGGTCAAGCTTTGGAGAAATACCCGGAGACGTATCCCGCATCGGGTGAACTCCATTATCAAGGGAAGTTCCATCTCTCTTATGTTTCTTTCATGAATTTCCACACATAGATTATTAAATGCAAGAATGACATGTAACACATAAGGAATCTAAAGAGGCTTTAATTCAATTTGGATTCAAGTCTATAAAGTCTTCAATTTTACCTTTTATTGCAACCTGCTCAAGTAAAAACGATCTCTAACTAACCCTTTGAAGGAGTGACAGAAACCAAAGTCGTCATTGGAAACTAATCACCCCCAGGTTCACATCAAAAGGAAGTATGCAGTTCTCCATAAGGTTATGCATCCCATTCATGCCACAAAAATTAAATATTTATATTTGTCTATGCAAGTGAACTATTATTCAATAGAATGAATGAGAGAGAGAGCTTGAATGTTGGTTGTCATTTGCATTATTGAGACTTGAACTACAAAAGTTCAAATTACTTACAAATTAACATTTGTTTGGGGAATTGAGAGACTTATCCTTGAGATAAGTACCATGGGAGTATCATATTCAAATTATGAAAATCCCCAACCATGAATTATGTGAGAATCGTGGTTGTCAACTATTGTCATTGAGAAATTGGCTACAACTGACAATTACATGAAATCCCAACAATGATATTTCATGGACAACCTATGCTGGAGCCCTAAAGGGGAGTTGGATATATTGAGAGATTATGAAGTAGAGAAGGGGATTCCATTCTTTGTGTTGTTTAGGATGATGGGGAAGAGGGATGTGGATTTGGAATTACCATAGGTGTAATTATTTACTATGAACCTAGGAATTGGGATATGAGAAGAGAAATAAGACCATCCATAGGAAGAGTTTACCCTTGTGGATTCATAGAATTGTCTTGGGGGTGGCCTTTATTGCATAGATAAATAGTGTAGCAGGGATACTATGGTTGGGTGGAACAACCCTCTTTTTGAAACCAGTTGGTGGATAATTTCTATATAGATAAGTGTTTATGATTGTACCTATGAATTGTGTTGAATTAATGTAGTATTTTTATGGTTTATGTCATGGTTTGAATTAATTTCCACTTTATTCCAATTCTAACTGCTTATATTATCCTACATTTGTAATTGTGGTATCATGTATAATTGATTGATTTCATTATTTTTCATACATCTATATTATCATGCTTGTATATGGTAATTAGTTAATAACAAAACAATGAGTTCAGTTCTATAGAAAATTGGTATGAATTTGGAAGGTTAAAAGAGTACCCCTTATCCTCAAAGTGCATAGAGGTCATTGGTACATTATAGAATGGTATTAGAGCTATTGGATATAATACTAGGATTGTATGGGCTAGAAGTCAGGAGATATGAATAAATTTTAGTTGTGTAACAAGTGTTTGAAAAAAATTCTCCACGAGAATAATTGGAAAAAATAGTGTTTGAAGCTTGAAAATGGTGAATTAAGTGTTGCAATTACCATATTGGAAGGCCATTAGTGGATTTGGGTAGCTTATGGAGGTATAAATGAAGAAATGCCTAAATTTCAAAGTTGGCTTTGTAATTGTTTTTGGAAAATGTAGTTTGTAGGATAAATGTTTAACAAAATGTCCATGAGGAGAAAGGACTATATAGAGCCATAATTCACGATTTAGAAGCCTAATTTGGGTATGGGTGTAGTCATTGGAAGGATAATTCATAGGGGAATAATTTTGATGGCTTAAATCTTGGAGAATTTATTTAGAATTATTTTGAACGTTAGAAGAAACATGGAAATATCCTTGATTTGATAAAACTGATGAAGTACATAATTACCAACATTTCAAAGAAAATGATACAAGACTGGAATTGAGATGTATCTAACAATTTTATTGGTATTCACACTTCTTGTAGAGTCAAATATATGATGAGTACAAGTAAATAATTGAATTGAATAATATTATTAAAGAGGAGACATGGAAGATGGCAAAAAACCCAATATCCATGAAGAAGAAATTATAGGATTAAATATCAACATAGAAGAGATAGAATCCAATGAGCATAGAAAGAGAATGGAGTCATTGGAGCTAGTAGAGCATATAAGGATCTTGAATATAGAGGTACATACATAATAATAATAATAATAATAATAATAATAATAATAATAATAATAATAATAATAATAATGAAAGGATGTTAAAAGATGAAGAGGAGAAAAACTATATAAACGCTTAGCCACTACAAATATTATATCATTTGCAAAAGAAAATAAAGAATGAATAAAGTTCAAGGTATGAGTAAGGAGGTAGAGCTCATTCAAGAAGAGAAAACCATGGAATATACAAGCACTCAAGAAGTTCTACCAAAAATCGAAGGCATCATTATTCATCAACACATTCAATGAGGGTTCCACATGCATCCAAAGAATCACAAAATAAGCCAAAAGTGTCTCCATTCAAACATCAAAGGATAAGGCACGGGGAAAACCAATTGCAAGGAGATCTTAGAAAGATAAAACCACCAAAATTTGATGGTGAAAATAATATGGGAAATGATGTTAGAGATTGGTTGTTGGGAATAAGGAAACAATTTCAGTTGCATAGTTATTCATCCAATCTAGAAGCTAGAATCGCCATATACAACCTACAATGGAAATCTTGTATGTGAAGGGACTAGCTGATGCAAGTTAAGAACATTGATGACAGGATAATTTCTTGGCAACAGTTTAAGAAATATTTCTAGTAGCAGAATCTTTCTAAGAATAATTATGACAAGAAGATGTAGGAATTTTTCAAACTCAAGTTTGGAAATATGACTATGGAAGAACATGAAAGTAACTTTTTGGAGCTATTGAGGTATGTTAGCTATATTAAATATGAGGAGGAAAAAATATAGAGGTTCTTGATTTCTACAAAGACAATTCATTTTGATGAATGTAATACTCTTGAAGATACAATTAGGAAGGATAAATACTTGTATGACCATAGCAAAGGCAGACCATATTTTCAAATTTTTGGGAGAGATAAGAAATAGGACAATCAATGTAGAGGAAGAAGGGATTTCAACCTCCTTTCTTCATGAACAACCTGAATACATATCAATGGAGAAAGCCAACTCAGAGTTGATCTAATATGGTAGAATCCTCGACAAACATGGCAAGGTAAGAAATAAAATATTGGAGATGTGAAGGAAACCATTTGTATAGAGATTTCCCTCCAAAGGAAGGTAAAAAAAGGAATGTGCACAAAATATAGGAGGAAACTGTAGTGGAATATGTGGACAGGAACATTCCAATATATTTTTATCTTCTCTCTCTTTCTACTTCTTTTCCTCTCCCCATATTTTCCTTTTGGAAATGATTACCACTACCCTAGAAAATGGATAGGTAGATCATTAGTAAAAGATGATTGATGTTGAAGGTAAGATTTCCAATCAACCTATTGCAATTTTAATTGATTTGGTTGAAATATTTTATTTGAAAATAAGTAAGCATGAGAAATCATGGTTGGTTCAATTGGATTTTGGAACAAAAAAGAAAACTAATGAGATTGTCAAAGACTTCCCATTAGATATGGATGGTGTGAACACTATTGCAGACCTAAAAATAATACTACTTGGTTCATATGATGTTCTTATTGGAATGGAATAATTGGATGTGAATCATGCTATCCTAGATTATCATAATAATAATTTAACTTGTCTTGATGGAGAAGAAAAACAACGGACGATGAAAGGAATTCCCAAATCCATTTCTATAAGGGATATTTCATCCTTACAATTAAATAATTGCTTCAAGAAAGAGTGACAATTGTATGCAACTCATGTGGAAGAGCTAGGAAAGTGTATAAGCAAAAATATTGAGGAATTTCCAATGTTTTAGGAGTATGTATATCTATTTCGGGAAATACCAAGTTTACCACCGAAAAGAGATATCAATTTATCTGTTGAATTGAATTATGGAACTTCTCCCGTGTCTAAGACTCCATACAGAATGAGTACACCCAAATTCAAGGAGTTGAAAATGAAATTAGAAGAATTGTTGAAGGTGTGTACATTCCAAAGTGTATCTCCTTGGGGAGAACCAATATTCTTTGTGAAAAATGAAGATGGAATTTGTGGTTGTGAATTTATTTAGACAACGGAACAAGGTCACTGTGAGAAATAAATATCCTCTACCTAGAATTGATGACCTGTTTGATCAGATAAGAGGAGAAAATGGTTTTTCAATGATAGATGTTAGGATTCCAAGTTACCATCAAATAAAGATAAAGGATGTAGACATAAATAAGAAAACTTTTAGAACCATATATAGGCACTATGAATTTGTAGTGGTGCCATTTGGGCTAACAAATGAATAAACTACCTTCATGTTCTTAATGAATGGAATATTTAGAAACTGCATGGATAAGTTTGTCATTATATTCTTATATGACATTCTTATTTATTCAAAGTTAGAAGAGGAGTGTTATATCTTTATTTTCCACCTTAGCGACTCATTGAGTGCCATGTTTCCCCTAGCTTGTAAATATAATTCTATTATTGCTAAAAGACTATTGATAGATATGTTATGTGTGGATTTTGAAAGATGATGAAAATTTGCTAAAGGATGTGATGTAAATATTTATGTTATTAATAAAAAAAAGGAAAATGTTGAACAACTATTGAAGGGGATTTCCTACACAGGTTATGATTCCATGAGAGGGAATGGTGAGGGGAACCATGACTATTTGAGATAACCCCTTCCAGGTAGTACTCTGCTGAATTAAAAATGTTCAAAACCCAAAATTGTCCTCTGACCTAGAAAAATTTAATTACCAGTCAAGCTGGTGGTTGGTTGGTCCTCCTTAGAAATAAATGAGAGAATGTACATAGTAATCATCTAGAAGTTTCTGACCTGACCCACGAATTGGGGGATTTGACCCATGAAATCTTGTTGTAGAAGGAAAGAAAAAGAGGAAAATCATAGGTGGAGGAGAGGGGACATAGAGGATGGGGTATGGAGAGAAAATATAAAGGAAGAAGAGTGAGAAACTCTTTTGGTTCTTAGAAAAACAAAGAGAAGTGAAGAAAGACATTTTCAAGGGGCAGGAACCAATGGAAATTGTCTTCAAATCAGGATGATAAACATGGGTATGAAATTTTAGTGATTGGATAAGAAATCATGAAGGAAATAAGAGGGGATGGAAATGAGGAACTGTTGGGCAGTGAAAGGCCTCCCTTATGTGTGTATGACAGTTGCTAAAGATCTTTATGGAAATAGTACCCACCTTTCTTGGTGGATTGAATACTTGGATCATTGAGTTCCTGTAGATGAAGGAGAGTGGCCTTCATATTTTCTCATATGTTAAGTAAAATAAGTTCCTCTCATGGCATCATACTCTGGCTAGGGGGTGGCCAAATATGAAAACACTAGGAGTAGTTGTGCCTATGGTTGGGTGGAAAGTGGCACACCCTTCAGTAGTTGTCAACAATTTCTAAATTTCAAATAAGTGTTTTATGTTCCTTGTAATGCCATGACAAGTTTATTAAATATTATGAAATTCATGTATTAGTTATTTGAAGAGTTTGTCATCTTATTCCAATATTGGAATTGTCACTCTAAATATTTGGATGACTGTGAATTTGAAATAATATCTAAGAAAACAAATTATTTTGGTTGTTTACTACATGTCTTTGTTTGGAAAGGGAGTTTGTTAATAAATTTTTGTCACTCAATGTATGAGCAGAGTGTTGGTTGGCCACTTATAATAATTTATGTGGATCATGGGGGCTTCACCTTGTGATTAATATCTTATCACGATCATTCATAAAGGGGGGTTTTTAAATTGTGAAAAATAGAGTCAATATATTGCAGGTATTAGGGGGGAAGTGGGGTATCGAGGGGGTTTATAGGTATTGGGGGATACAAAAATGGGTATCTAGTAAAAATAGGGGTTTCTTTCATTGGAAAGATGTATTGGGAGGGGGGTTCAACAAAATGATTTTTGGTTCTTTTTATCAATATATAGTGAAATTAGGGGTATTATTTAATATCTCACGAACGTAGGTTCTATGTCACAGGTCCATTTAGTGAAGACCCCATGATGTGGAAAAATACCTAAGTTTTAGTAAAAGCCTGAGCCACTAAAGAACTCACAAAACAACTAGGTAATAGAAAATACATTTGCTGATATAAACTTGAATATTGGTCAGTTGGCTTGGAAAATATGCCAGGTTTCATAATTTCAGAGAGGTTCAAATCTATGTTTGAACTTAGGAAAATAACTCAAATATTGAAGAGAGGAGAAGTATTTAAAAAAATGACAAGGAAAGAAGGAGAAATAAAATTCAAGTTCCTAAATGGAGATAAAAGAAATTGGGAATTGAATGCATTGTGATTAACTAAGTTTCATGAGTATATGGTAAGAAAATAATTTCTACTAGAAATTACACAGTAAATTAATGTCCAAAGGGGAAAGAATTGGAAATAGTAATTATTCCCTAAAAATAGAAAAGAAATGCATAAAAAGAGGAGGATAGTAATTTCTGGTAAAACCATAGTTTTACCATGATGGATTTTATTTCCAAGAAATGTAATATTCTGGAAAAATAATTTAAACAAACAAAAATTATCTGGATATTATGTCAAAATGGCCCTGGAAGTTAAAAATTGATAAAAATAGTGAATTGCCAAAATTGCGAGAAAATTATTTTGAGCGAGTTGGACAAGGTGGGTGGACACCAATATCCACCTGGATCATTAATTATCTAGGTTATAAACACATTATAATTCAATTAATTAATTATATCATAATATAACTGATTGCATTGTAAAGTACCCAAATGCACCCAATTCCCCATGTCAAAGATTGTGGGAAACTTTCTGTGAAGAAAAGGAAACAGAGGAACCCTCATTATTTACATCTGCAAGTAAAGAAGGAAACTAGAAAGACAAAGAAAGATACTGGGAAGTGGTGTGACTTCCATAAGATCCCTTGTAATAACACTTCTTACTGCCACTCAAAGCAGTCGTTGGTGGCAGAAGTGAAATCCTATGAATCAGATGCATATTACGACTCCGAGTCAGAACCAGAAAGGGGAAGACAAATCATTGACACGGAACCCAGTGCCACCATTTCTACCACCAAGATCCATCCTGGTGAACCAGATGAGCTAGAATAAGGAGAATGCCTCTTCCATTCACAGATGTGGGTAAAATGCACCCCGCTGCACTTCATCATTGATAGCGGTAGCTAGAAGAACCTCATCTCATCAAAAGTCATCAAGCGGTTGTCCTTGCCAACAAAGCCACACCCACAAACCTACACCATTGGATGGCTCCACCAAGGAAGCGATCTCTGTGTTAGCCAACAGTGTTGACTGTTGTATGACATCAATCCCTTCAAAGACAAGGTATTGTGTGATGTTTCTCCTCTCAAAGTTTGTAATGTTCTTTTGGGCCAACCTTATTTATGGAAGTGTCATGTTGTATATGATTCTAGGCCTTGTAGAGTTATTATTACTTTGAATAGGAAATTGTACAG
Source organism: Picea sitchensis (assembly GCA_010110895.2). NCBI lineage: Eukaryota > Viridiplantae > Streptophyta > Pinopsida > Pinales > Pinaceae > Picea > Picea sitchensis. The sequence goes on along the minus strand of SNQJ01S0011881.1, from coordinate 33,349 downwards.
GATACCCGAGGCAGTACCTCCTAGTGTTATTTCCTTGATCTCTGCCAAGCAATGCAGGAAGGTCATCTCTCAGACTGGTAAATTTGTCTTCTTTGTGATTCTCTCTCAGAGTGAGCAAAAGATCAGAGCCACATCCAGGCCCTCCACGGTCGATCTCTCCACACAATGGAAGAAATTGGATAAGGTTGTGGAAGAATACTCAGATAAATTCTCGTCTCCTACCAGGGTACCTCTGCACTGCCAGGTCAAGCATCCCATCAATCTGACCCCAGGCAGACTGCTACCCAATGGGACAGTCTACTTTCGCTCTCTTTTAGAAAATGAGGATATTAAGAGGCATATCCAAGAACTACTCCACAAGGAGCACATACATCCCATCTCATCGCCTTATGGGAGCCCAATCGTGTTGGTGCAGAAGAAATATAGGACTTGGCGACTCTGCATTGATTACCGGGCACTGAATAAAATCAAAGTCTGAAATCGGTACCCGATTCCCCAAATCGACGACCTCCTTGATCATCTCACGAGGGCCAAATACTTTATTAATATTGATCTGAAGTCTGGCTACCACCAGGTCCCAATAGAATAGATTGATATATGGAAGACGGCCTTCAAGTCAAAAGAAGGTATTTTTGAATGGTTGGTCATGCCCTTTGGTTTGATAAATTATCCAACAACGTTTATGAGGATGATGGATGATATCCTATGACATTTCACCAATAAGACTTGGGTGGAACACTTGCAGCATATTCAGCAAGTTTTGCACACCCTGTGGCAACACAAACTATATTCAAACTTGGAAAAATGCTCCTTCGGCATCGACATGGTCCATTACTTAGGCTACATCATTGATCGACATGGTGTGCATGTGGATCCATCCAAAATCTAGGTCATTCGTGACTGGCCAGCCCCAACCACACTCATTGAACTTTGAATCTTCTTGGGCCTGACCAATTTCTATCATAGGTTCATGTTGGGATTCTCTCATATCACATGGGCCCTCATCCAAGTAACCGGGGGTGGAGGTAAGGCAAAATTTGTGTGGGGAATGTCCCAACAACAAGCCTTCGATGAATTGAAGAAGAATTTGTTCTCATCCCCAGTACTTTCATTATTGGACCTGCAACATCCCTTTGAGATCGAGACAAATGCTTCAAACTATGTTGTGGGAACCATTCTCACTCAACACGACCACCCTGTGGCATATCATAGTGAGACACTATCAGATGTTTTCTGTAAGTACCCTACTTACGACAAAGAAATGTACTCCATTATGCAAGCCTACGACCAATGGAGACATTACATTCTTGGGAAGGAGACAGTCATCCACACTGATCACAAGCCACTACAGTTCATGCAGCCCCAAGGAAAATTGTAGAATGACCGCCATCATAAGTGGTCCACATACTTACATCATTTCCACCTCAACATCAAGTATAAAACAGGAAGTACCAACTGATTTTTTGATTGCCTCAGTCAACCTCCAATCGTGGAACTCACCACGATGCTAGAATCTTGTAGCCATGAGACCTTCAGATGGCCCCACCTCTATGAGATAGACCCTGACTTCTCCACCACCTAGCAAATGTTGGGTGCCAACTTAGTGGTCGCTAATTTCCATATTCAAGATGGGTTGTTGTGCCATTTGGGCCATCTCTCTGTTCCATCAAGTGAGTGTGCAAAGATGATTTGGGAATCTCACTACAGTTGGGTGGAAGGACACTTTAGCATCGAAAAGACAGTGGCAGTGCTGCAAAAACATTTCTACTGGTTGAATATTCAACAAGATGTCAGAAAGTATATCAGGTCCTACACTGCCTGTGTTATTGCCAAACCGACCACTAAGAAACAAGGAATGTACACCCCTCTGCCTACTCCTGATAGGCCATGGGAATCCTTCTCAATGGACTACATGTCGGGCTTCCCATCCTCTAAGAGGGGAAATGACTGTATTTTTGTGGTTGTTGATCACTTTTCCAAGATGGTAATTTTAGCCGCCTAGAAGAACAACATCACGGCAAAAGACACTGCCAAGATCTTCTTTGAATGAGTATGGGTACATTTTGGGATCCCACAAACCATCATCTCAGACCATGACATTCAGTTCCTCAACACATTTTGGTCGAGCCTCTGGTCACTGCTAGATACTAAGCTCACCAAATCCACTGCCTTCCACCCCTAGACATATGGCCAAACTAAGGTCATCAATCAGATGATCATACATATCCTGGGCATGTACAATTCAAAACACCCCCGTACATGGGATGAGAGTCTTCCCTATGTCCAACATAGCTACAATCGAGCCCTGCATAGCTCAACAGACCACAACCCCTTTTAGGTGGGGTTGGGATTCCAACCATTCGGCCCCATGGATGTTGCACTACCCTTGGTGACCACCTCGGTTGACTCATCCCTTGCTCCACCAGAAGCTGACAAAGCCACCTGGTTTATTGAGAGTATCTAGCACATTTTCCAAGAGGTTCAGGATATTCTACATAATTCTAATGCCAAGTACAAGCAATGCCATGATCAACATTGGGTGCCACATAAGTTTCAGGAGGGAGACAAAGTTTGGTTGCACTTGTAGAAAGAACTCCTTAGAGGGCCCAATCAAAATATTCTCCCACTTCGTTATGGGTTGTACACCATCACCAAGGCTGTGGGTGACAATGATTTTCAGCTCAACATTCCCCCTTTCCTCGGCCTGCACCCAGTCCTCAATGTGGTTCTCCTTTAGCCATATTTCCCACCATTATTGGACATCTCAGAGATAGCATAGCAGTTGAAACCAACAAAGCTCAACCCTAACTGCATGCAACAGGAATCCAGTGATCTGATTGTGGACACATATATCAAGGGAACTTGACATCAAAGGATCCATCTTTATCAAGTCGTCAAAGCAGGGCAGCTCCTGCACCAAGGCAAGTGGCTCACCCGGGGCCAAATTCAACTGAAATTTCCTCATCTGATGGAGGGAATCAACACAATGGAGACCATTTATTCCTAAGGATGTAGGATTTATCCAGGTGGATATTGGTGGCCACCCACCTTTTCCAACTCGCTCAAAACAACTTTCTGTCAATTTTGGCAATTTACTATTTTTAACATTTTTTAACTTTCGGGGTCATTTTGAGGGCCTAAATGAGGGTTTTTCGGGATATAGCTTCTCAATGATATCCAAAGGCTATGATTGAGCCACCAAAATGAATCTCCTCAATGATAAATTTCCAACAAGATATCATGCACCTAAAACGAAGATCGTATGCAATTGTTACGACCCCGGGAAGTTGATGTACTAACTTACCCAAACAGGGCCCACATGACTTTTGGCGCTTCATCTCCTAGGGTTAGGTTTTTGGATGTCTAGGGTTGTTGAAATTTTTGTTTATTGTAAAAAGGATTTGAGAGCCTCATTGTAATTATCTTCTTACAAATGATCACAGTCGTCACATCTCTTCTCAGAGATAAGCCGCCACCATTCCAACAAGCTTGTTTCTCACTGCATTTTACAGTTTCATCTTATTTCCTTATTGAATAGAAAACTAGTTTTACTGTATCTTTGTTATTTTTTGTTAGGCATATTTTAATAATATGTATTCATTTCATTCTTCTCATAAAGTCCGGATCAATTAATTTAGCACTAAACCATTTTGGAGAGAAAGTAAATCCTCATTAATTACCAAGCTAGTATATTAGGCTAAGTAAAAACGTATTTACGGGGTGGGGTTAATTAATAAATAAAGACTGATTATCCCTAATGATGATTAAATAATTTAATACCGAGGATTGGTATTTTAAGAAAGTATTGATTAAGTATCTTAATCAGTTTATAAGAAATGGAAAAGTGTTAATCTCTAGTCGAGTGAGCCTTTGTACCCTATGGTTAAATTGCACGTTATGATGAGTCCATGTGTCACTACATAGATACATGGTGGAAATGGTTCCCAAGGAGGTAGGAAAGATTCAATCTCATTCATAGACCTCCAATGGCCCCACATAAGCTAAGTGCATCTGGAGCATCAGAAGGATCGTTAACCATCGTTCGAGTTGGAAACTTTGAGGTGATCAAAGCTGTTGTTTTCCCAACCCCAAGGGTTGTTGGACCGGAAAGTCAAACCTATCAGACTATGTATGGTCAGAGAGAGAGGGTCGGAGTGGATTGAGTGTTATAACTCTTTTAACCCTGATGGGAAGACTTTGATGAAGAAGCATATCTCTGAACTAGTGGACAGAGGATTCAAATGGGTCAGGTAGCAGATTCCATGTCAGTGCCATGTCAGATGAAACTACTGATGGGGAACCATGTGCTTTCCACATGGCACTAAATATGAACTCAATGAATGAAATTTTGAAAACTTTGGAGAGATTGTAACTTTGATCCAGAGCTCAGTTCTAAGCATGGTTATAGTCGTTGGAAATATCTTGATGAGCATAAGATGATGGTAGCCTCTAGATGAGGTTTTGAGATGGTTGAGGAAAAGTTAAAATTTAATACCCCATCTCTTAAAAATTTACTTAGGGGGTTGGTTGTCTTATAGAGTGGTATCAGAGAAGGAAACAACACTAGGCATGGATGGGATAGAAATAACAAGACCAAAACAATCTTGTTAGAAAATTTCCTCTGCATTGGAAAACGTTTATCTATTATCTGCACAATCTCCTCGATTGAAATTTCTTACAATGAAAAATTTACATGTTGATTTGTAGCAGAAGGAGCATGTTGCTTATTTATGATAGCTACTCCTATAGGAGTGGGAAAATACTAACAAGCACTAATGGTTGAACCTGAATGAGAACGACAAAAAATGGCAGAGTCATGTTAAGGGTTTCTCAAGCCTAAGAGATGGATGAACATGTGATTGTAATGTTTCCTCTAAGCATGGGCAGTTGAATCCTCTGGAATTTATTATGATTTTTTATATAAGGGACAAGAACCTTATGGAAAATTCCTTATGGTTAAAGGAATTTAATAAGGAGTGATAGAACCCTTGGAAATAATAAATTGTTTCTTTAATAAAAGGGAAAATCCTATATGTATAGTTCCTCATGATTAGAGGATTAATGGAAAATATGTAAGGTCAGTTTACTTGACCCGTGATGATTAAAAGTTGTTACTAGAAAAATATCGATAGGAAAAAAGAAAAGGGAGTTCCTTGGACTTTGGGTAGTCCTTGTTAAGGAAGCAAGTGATATGAGTGCTTGAGCCAACTTATGAGCTCATGACTATACTAAAGAGAGTGTATATACCTATTGATCAAAAATATTTCGTATGCAAGTGAATGCAAAAGCAAAATAGAAGGAATACATCTACACTGTAGGCATGGGTAAAATGTTTGGTGTACAAGGATATGCTAGAATGCATATGGAAAAGATTGAGCATGTATATAACATGTATATATATATATATTATTATAGTATATTATTGGATGTAAAATATGGTGATCTTATATATTGTATGGTTAGTAATGATCTTATTATATTAGCATAAGTAAAATGTTGATGATATTGATGGCATGCTACCTTATAAGGAAAAGGTAGAATGGTTAATGAAATGTTGATCTTGAATGTGGTAAAGGAAGTGTTGGGGCAATTCTATATGACCAGTGGGTCAAATTGACATCCAGAGGTGGATGGTATCCATATAGGTATGGATTGGTATGATTAATTAGTAGCAAGGGGGAATATAGAAAGGAATTCCCTTGATAGAAAGGGTATATTGACCAAGAATGGTTTGAGGCATGAAGATAAGCTAAATTGGCTATCTTGTTGCCTTAGGCATTGTTGAAATTGCCCAGATTGTATTTCTGGGTTGTGGAATAATTTTATAGCAGTTGAGGCAAGAGTGTTTTCTTGTTGGTTGTTGTCATATAGAAAGGGAAAAATAATTATGAATATGTTTGCGAGACTTTCCATGTGAATGAGTGTAAGTTCTCAATAGAGAAGGAAACATAGTGTTGAGTACTCCTACGAGCTATCATAATAATGGTTGTAATATATCTAGGAGGAAGGAATTAGAATTTTGAAATGTCCATGTGTGTGAATGACATGGAAAGAGGTGCAAGAAATGAACTTGCATATTGAATATTTATCTATGTTTGTATATGCTTGAGTGCATGGATTGAATATGTTATAAGGTTGCCCGGTATGAAGAATGATATTAAGACCAAACATATATGAATAAATGATATAAAAATGTGCAAGTGATGCACATGTATAATGTATGAGTATGTGCATACTAAAGACATGATACAAATTCCTGAATAAGTGAAATGTAAGGCAAGAATTGCACTTACTAGGATTGAATAAATACCATGGATGCATGGATGAATATATTCTGAAGAGTCGTGACTATTTTTTTTTTAATAATAGATTGAAGAGGATGTGTTCCATTTCCTAAAGAAAATCTAGTATAAATTGATGAAAGAGTAAATGATCAGGGATGCCCTGTTGTCATGATAAAAGGAAAAATGATTAGTCTTTTAAAGACTGCATGTAAATTATTGTGAATAATCATGAAATAATTAATTTTCAAATAGATATGGAAATGAAACTATAAAGTGTGCCTATGATGGACACACATATCGCATGCTAAAGCATGTGATCAAAGAACAATGTGAGTGCAAATTGATGGAATAAATGTGCATGTGTGAATACATAATATGAATGCATAATACAGATGCATGTTGGCAATTCCTTATGGAATATTCGGTAAGAATGTGAAATGAAAAATATGAGGTTGACTCAAGGTTGAGGTCATATTAGATAGTGATGGATATGCAATAAGGAATTTGCATGATGAGACAATTCCATGTGGAAGAATTGTGTGAGAACTTTATCAGGAGAATAGAGTCATAATCTTAATGACTGCTGAAAAATTAGACAATAGACTAAAAAGTATATTTGTACAAGAATCTTGGATTACATTTTAAAATATCATGCATGAGTAAAAGATATGGAAATGCATATTAACCAACCTGATTTTCTCTTTGGTGAATGTGCATAATGCAATATTTCTTAATTTGTGGTAAAAATCTTATTGTTGTAGCATGTTGAAATATCCAGGGAAGTCAATATGAAACTTGGTTGAAACTGTTCAAGCAATAGAGAAAGAAAATCCCAAGAGGGACATCTTTCTTAAGCAAAGGAGGAGGAAAGGAGAAACACTTTCCTCACTCCAAAAACTTTGATTTTCTTAACAAAGTTATAAATCTAAAAAAGGAACAATTGTGGAAGCAAAAGTAAATAAACGAATAAGTATGTTTAAATGAATAGGATTGGTTGAGACATGTTAAGTGAAGGAAGTGAGGCCTTGGCAATAACTCAGTTGAGATGAAAAGTTCCAGATTGTGTAGGAGGCGTTGCAAAAGAGGGAAGAATCCCTTAACTCCTTTCCTTGTCATTTATTGTGTTTATTTGGGGTGACAAACTAATATGTTGATGGTTGTAGGATACCCAACACTAAATTAATTTTATGGTTGCACTAGTGAGCACATTGAGGAGTAATATGATGAAGTACATGTAGATATGCTAGGACATATATGATAATGCTTGTTGATTTAGATGAAATGTACGTGCAATTTATTTAACATGACATCTAATATGTTTTTGACTATGATGATGCCTATTAAGTGTAGGAAAATATTGGAGTTGTTGAGGAAGGACAACTGCCAATGGTTGACAACCCCAGGAAGAGAATAAATGAAAAAAGGGTTGTTGTTGAAATATTGTTGAAGGGACCTTGACAGTTCCCTTGAAGGACCATTTATGAGTTAAAATCAGAGATCGTACTAGTAGCTAGAATAGGTATAAAATATTTCATGTTCATGTGACATGGGAGTTGAAAGGGATTGGGTAAGAATCCCTTCTAAAGTATTTTATTATTTTAATGATGCTAAAATAATTTTGAGTGGTTTTTGTATGCCATTGACACCCAAGATGGGTATGATTTAGAAAATAAGAAACTAAATGAGAGAGGAAATATATTCCAGTCAAGGATGATTAAAATCCTTGCAAAAAAATTCATGAACCAATAGTGTTTTAGGTACATTGACCTATCAGGAGTCATTGGGAACAAAAGTGCTCATAAGAAACACATTGAATTGAATGGATTGAGGAAATGTATGTTTGCATGAGAGGGAAGGAAATGGACTTCCCATTATGGAAGGAGGGCCTTCCAATACTCTATTGAAGTTATATAATGGTAAAGAGAGGAACTAGGTGGCCATAGATGTTGGAACCCTGGTTATTAGTGAATAAAGAATGTTGGAAGGAATTCCTATGAAATTTTAATTTCATATCATGGTGT
>SNQJ01S0011881.1:0-17021 GCA_010110895.2 Picea sitchensis | reverse complement strand
AATTAATAAATGAAGACTAATTATCCCTAATGAGTATTAAATAATTGAATATTGAGGAGTGGTATTTTAATAAAATATTGATTAAGTAACCTAATCGGTTTATAAGAAATGGGCAAGTGTCAATCTCTGGTTGAGAAATCCTTTATACCCTATGGTGACATAGCATGTCATGATGGGTCCACGTGTCAACTGGACATTGATCCATGTGTCATGACACAATTATACGGTGGTAGCAGTACCTAAGGAGCATGCGAGAATCAATCTCAGTTGTAGACCTCCAATGGCCCCACATAAGCTAAGTGCAGTTGGAGCATGAGAAGGGTTGTTAACCGTTTTGCGAGTTGAAAATTATGAGGTGATCAAAGCCATTGATTTCCCAAACCCAAAGGTTGTTGGACCAGTATGCCAAACCTGTTGGAGTGTGTATGGTCAGAGAGAGTCGGTCGGAGTGGATTTGGTGTTAGAACTCTGATAACCCCGATGGGAACACTTCGATGAAGAATCATATCTCCAAACCAATGGATGAAGGAGTCAGATGGGTCAGGTAGTATATGTCATGTCAATTACATGTCGGATGTCACTAGTGATAGGGAAATACGAGGTTTCCATGTGGCAATAAAGATGAACTCAATGAATGAAAGTATGAAATTTTTTGAGAGACTATAACTTATGATCCAGATCTCAGTTCTAAGCATGGTTATAATCATTCAAAATCTCTTGAGGATCAGAAGATGATGATATAATCTAGATGAGGTCTTGAAATGGTTGAGGAAAAGTGAAAATTTAATACCCACCCCTTAAAAAGGTACTTAGGGGGTTGGGTGTCTTACATTGAGGACCTACTGGTGTTTTCATGTTGAGACATACCTTTTATTCCTTGGATTATTATTATTTTTTAGGGTGGTAACTCCTTTCATTCCTAGAAAGATGCAACCAATTTCCTCTAACACCATTGGCAAGGTGTGACCACAAATTTTTGGTCGCTTGTTCCACCACTAATACGGTGCAATTTCCCTTATAAACTTCTAGTTTCGATGAGTTTCAAGGAGATCAACACTGGGTTAGTTGTTTATCTCACATTATGAGCTTGGTAACTCTTATTGGAATCATATTTCACTAATTTATAGAGGTATATATACATCCCCTAGACTCCTCCATCAATCTATATAAGGAAGGAATTGTAAGGTATGAAAGGAGTAAGATTGGAGAGTATATTTATGATGCACATTTTCAGAGTGACTCTTCTGCATAAAACCTTCAAATATGAGTTTTCCTTGCTTGTGTGAGGGATAAGAAGGATTTGGAGCAAGGAGCTAGAAGGAACCTTCAATCGGGACTCATGGTATATATACTTGATTGATGTAATGTTTCTCCACTTATGAATATATATCTATATGATTTTCCCCTTGATTAACATTTGTACTCAATTTATATGCATATTAATGGTAGATATGTTCTTCCTTGAGTAGATCATGTTAGATCTAGTAGTATTTGAAATTCCATATTCTTGAAATGGTTTGATATTGGTATTGTTGTCTTCTTTTTTGAAAGAAGCTAGTTATGGGAGATGGAACTAGATTCCTAGAGGCAAGGAAAATTTTAGAGGATAAATTCTTCCAATGGGCTAATTTTCCAAGGTTTTTCCCTAAAAAAGATTCACCAATTTCCATTTTCCCTAAAAGTGACTTGCCCAAATTCCATAGAATAAAATTATTTTACCTTCAAAATCACCAAAATTTTATAGAAACTATATTAAATCCTTAAAAATTTGAATATTTTTACGAAAATATCGCCAAACATTTTTCATTTTTCATATGAAGGACTAGTAAGATTAGCCTAGGTTTCTACATTTTGATATCTTAAAATTATCCCTTCCTAGAGTTACATCAATTGGAATTACACAAGGACAGGTGTTAGGTGAAAGGTAAGGAGCATATTCTCTTCCTTATTGTTACATGTATTAGGACCAATTGTACTAGATCTAGAGAAATTTCATATTGTTGTCTATCCTATAGTCTGTCTCAGATCTGAGGTAGATTTGAGGGAGTGCTCCCCTGTCCATAGGGGTATTTCTCCAAGAGTAAGTTTTTAACCAAGGAAAAACTCTAAAATGAGTCATCTTAATCTACATAGTGACTTTTTGTGTGATTTTTGGGTTCATAAAAATCTATTTTCACACTAAGATCATAAAAAACACTTTTCATTACTTCCATTTTGGCATAGTTTTGTAATTTTTATGAGTTTTTTCCACTAATATTCATACAGGAGCTAGTTTTTTACTATTTTCAAGATTTGGAGACTTGTCTTTGGATTTTAGTGGTGACATCCATTGAAATTGAGGTACACGTTTTAATTGGCATATAGGGATAAGTTTTTCCATGCATCCCACTATTTCATTATGAACTGTCACTTTGTCATCACAATACCTTAGGTTCAATCCTACCATGTTGCAAAATTATCCGTTCTCATTTGCACATCACAACTTGAGCATTAGTTTCCTGCCCTTCATGGGTGCCCTAGTTATCACCTTGATTTCCATGCATTTGGTAGCCATGCTGTTAAGAACCAAACATCAATATAGCATAGAAAAACCTCAAGAAGAGTACTCAACGCCTTGAAAAAGAGATAATATCAGATAATAAGCCTCTTCGAGGGGGCAACCTCCTTTTACCCCACTTAANCATTACTGCACGCGTGTGCACGCTGGCAGGCACACTACATCCCGCGTGTACCTAACAAAACACAAAAAAAGGAAAGTTGCCGACGGAACAAAAAGCTATGGGTCAGTTAACTGAAACTCCCGGCCATGCATGGCCAAGGGTTCGTCCAAAACCCTAGCTCCTTCTAGCCTATAAAAGAAGGGGTAGGGGTACCATTTGGAGGTGGAAAAAATATAGTGAAGAAACTCTACCCATTTACAGAATCCATTGTCCCAACCCTTTAGCCTTTCGTCATACCAAAGGAGATTTAATGCAAAGCAGTTGGAGGATAGAAGAAGAGGAGACCAGGATCAGGATCAAGGAGCGGTGGCCAGTCTCGACTTTGATTGTAAGTTGATTCATTTTTTCAAATAATAAAAGAATACTTTTCCCATCCCAATGCATGAGTTATCTATGGTTTGGTTAATTTATGCTTAATTTATAACCCTCAAGTAGAAAAGTATCGTGCATGCATAGTTCTTTGTTTTGATTGCAGGTTATCTTTGGAAGGAGCAGCGCAAGAAAGTGGTCAAAGCGCAATGGAGGATCTACACCAAATGCCAGTAATAAGGTTAGTAGTTCCTTTCCATGCATGTATTGTGAAAGAGGGGTTTAAGTTTTGGGTGGTAGGTTAAAAAGTAATTTCTTTACGGTCAAAATCTGCATGCAAGTCTGACCCTAGTTTTCTAGTCCGTAGGGTATTTTTCCCAACAACACCCTCTCAACAGTCCTAGAATATATATATAATATTATTTACATTCATCGACCTTTTCCACAAGGTCCATTCACATCACACATTCACATTTTTGAGTTTGCCATAGTTCTTGGCCAGTATAGTTATTTTTACAGACTGGGGGAAACAGAGTGTTACAAAAAGTGTCTCCATTCAAACATCAAAGGAGAGGGCACGAGGAAAACCAATTGCAAGGATATCTTAGAAATATAAAACCACCAAAATTCGATGGTGAAAATAATATGGGAACGGATGTTAGAGATTGTTTGTTGGCAATAAGGAAATAATTTCAGTTGCATAGTTATTCATCCAATATAGAAGCTAGAATCGCCATATACAACCTACAATGGAAATATTATATGTGACGGGACTAGATGATGCATGTTAAGAACATCGATGAGAGGATAATTTATTGGCAACAGTTTAATAAATATTTCTAGTAGCAGTATCTTTCTAAGAATAATTATGACAAGAAGATGTAGGAATTTTTCAAACTCAAGTTGGGAAATATGACTATGGAAGAACATGAAAGTAACATTTTGGATCTATTGAGGTATGTTAGCTATATTAAATATGACGAGGGAAAAATATAGAGGTTCCTGACTTCTACAAAGACAATTCAGTTTGATGAATGTAATACTCTTGAAGAGACAATTAGGAAGGATAAATACTTGTATGACCATAGCAAAGGTAGAGCATATTTTCAAAATTTTGGGAGAGATAAGAAATAGGACAAGCAATATAGAGGAAGAAGGGATTTCAACCTCCTTTCTTCATGACCAACCTGAATACATATCAATGGATCAAGCCAACTCAGAGTTGATCTAATATGGTATAATCCTCAGCAAACATGGCAAGGTAGGAAATAAAATGTTGGAGATGTGAAGGAAACCATTTGTATAGAGATTTCCCTCCAAAGGAAGGTAAAAAACAGAATGTGCACAAAATATAGGAGGAAACTATAGTGGAATATGTGGATAGGAACATTCCAATATATTTTTATCTTCTTTCTCTTTCTACTTCTTTTCCTCTCCCCATATTTTCCTTTTATAAATTATTACCACTACCCTAGAAAATTGATAGGTAGATCATTAGTAAAATATGATTGATGTTGAAGGTAAGATTTCCAATCAACCTATTGCAATTTTAATTGATTTGGTTGAAATATTTTATTTGAAAAGAAGTAAGCATGAGAAATCATGGTTGGTTCAATTGTATATTGGAACAAAAAAGAAAACTAATGAGATTGTCAAAGACTTCCCATTAGATATGGATGGTGTGAACACTATTGCAGGCCTAAAAATAATACTACTTGGTTCATATGATGTTCTTATTGGAATGGAATAATTGGATGTGAATCATGCTATCCTAGATTATCATAATAATAATTTAACTTCTCTTGATGGAGAATAAAAACAATGGATAATGAAAGGAATTCCCAAATCCATTTCTATAAGGGATATTCCATCCTTACAGTTAAATAATTTCTTCAACAAAGAGTGACAATTGTATGCAACTCATGTGGAAGAGATAGGAAAGTGTATAAGCCAAAATATTGAGGACTTTCCAATGTTGTAGGAGTATGCATATCCATTTGGGGAAATACCAAGTTTACCACCGAAAAGAGATATCAATTTCTCTGTTGATTTGAATTATGGAACTTCTCCAGTATCTAAGACTCCATACAGAATGAGTACACCCAAATTCAAGGAGTTGAAAACACAATTAGAATAATTGTTGAAGAAGGTGTGTACATTCCAAAGTGTATCTCCTTGGGGAGAACCAATATTCTTTGTGAAAAATGAAGATGGAATTTGTGGTTGTGAATTTATTTTGACAACTGAACAAGATCACTATGAGAAATAAATATCCTCTACCTAGAATTGATGACATATTTGATCAGATAAGAGGAGAAAATAGGTTTTCAATGATAGATGTTAGGATTCCAAGCTACCATCAAATAAGGATAAAGGATGTAGACATAAATAAGAAAACTTTTAGAACCATATATAGGCACTATGAATTTGTAGTGGTGCCATTTGGACTAACAAATGCATAAACTACCTTCATGTTCTTAATGAATGGAATATTTAGAAACTGCATGGATAAGTTTGTCATTATATTCTTATATGACATTCTTATTTATTCAAAGTTAGAAGAGGAGTGTTATATCTGTATTTTCCACCTTAGCGACTCATTGAGTGTAATACCCATGTTTCCCCTAGCTTGTAAATATAATTCTATTATTGCTAAAAGACTATTGATAGATATGTTATGTGTGGATTTTGAAAGATGATGAAACTTTGCTAAAGGATGTGATGTAAATATTTATGTTATTAATAAAAAAAAGGAAAATGTTGAACAACTATTGAAGGGGATTTCCTACACAGGTTATGATTCCATGAGAGGGAATGGTGAGGGGAACCATGACTCTTTGAGATAACCCCTTCCAGGTAGTACTCTACTAAATTAAAAATGTTCAAAACCCAAAACAGTCCTCTGACCTAGAAACATTTAATTACCAGTCAAGCTGGTGGTTGGTTGGTCCTCCTTAGAAATAAATGAGAGAATGGAAATAGTACTCATTTAGAAGTTTCTGACCTGACCCACGAATTGGGGTATTTGACCCATTAAATATTGTTGTAGAAGGAAAGAAAAAGAGGAAAATCGTAGGTGGAGGAGAGGGGACATAGAGGATGGGGTATGGAGAGAAAATATAAAGGGAGAAGAGTGAGAAACTCTTCTGGTTCTTATAAAAACAAAGAGAAGTAAAGAAATACATTTTCTGGGGGCAGGAACCAATGAAAATTGTCTTCAAATCAGGATGATAAACGGGACTACGAAATTTTAGTGATTGGATAAGAAAACATAAAGGAAATAAGAGGAGATGGAACTGAGGAATTGTTGGGCAGTGAAAGGCCTCCCTTGTGTGTGTATGACAGATGCTAAATCTCTTTATGGAAATAGTACCCACCTTTCTTGGTGGATTGAATACTTGGATCATTGAGTTCTTGTAGATGAAGGAGAGTGGCCTTCATCTTTTCTCATATGTTGAGTAAAATAAGTTCCTCTCATGGCATCATACTTTGGCTAGGGGGTGGCCAACTGTGAAAACACCAGGAGTAGTTGTGCCTATGGTTGGGTGGAAAGTGGCACACCATTCAGTAGTTGCCAACAATTTCTAAATTTCAAATAAGTGTTTTATGTTCCTTGTAATGCCATGAAAAATTTATTAAATATTATGACATTCATGTATTAGTTATTTGAAGAGTTTGTCATCTTATTCCAATATTGGAATTGTCACTCTAATTATTTGGATGACTGTGAATTTGAAATAATATCTAGGAAAACAAATTATTTTGTTGGTTTACTACCTGTCTTTGTTTGGAAAGGGAGTTTGTTAATAAATTTTTGTCACTCAAAGTATGAGCAGAGTGTTGGTTGGCCACTGATAATAATTTATGTGGATCATGGGGGATTCACCTTGTGATTAACATCTTATCACAATCATTCATAAAGGGGGTTTTTAAATAGTGAAAAATAGAGTCAATATATTGCAGGTACTAGGGGGCGGTGTGGAGTATCGAGGGGGTTTATAGGTATTGGGGGATAGAAAAAGGGGTATCTAGTAAAAATAGGGGTTTCTTTTATTGGAAAGATGTATTGGGAGGGGGGTTAAACAAAATGATTTTTGGTTCTTTTTATCAATATCTAGTGAAATTAAGGGTATTATTTAATATCCCATGAACGTAGGTGCTATGTCATAGGTCCATTTAGTGAAGACCCTGTGATGTGGAAAAATACCTAAGTTTTAGTAAAAGACTGAGCCACTAAAGCACTCACAAAACAACTGGGTAATAGGAAATACATTTGCTGATATAAACTTGAATATTGGTCAGTTGGCCTTGGCCACTCTGTTGGCTTGGAAAATATGCCAAGTTTCATAATTTTAGAGAGGTTCAGATCTATGTTTGAACTTAGGAAAATAACTCAAATATTGAAGAGAGGAGAAGTATTTAAAAAGAATGACAAGGAAAGAAGGAGAAATAAAATTCAAGTTCCTAAATGGAGATAAAAGAAATTGGGAATTGAATGCATTGTGATTAAATAAATTTCATGAGTATATGGTAAGAAAATAATTTATACTAGAAATTACACAATAAATTAATGTCCAAAGGGGAAAGAATTGGAAATAGTAATTATTCCCTAAAAATAGAAAAGAAATGCATAAAAAGAGGAGGATAGTAATTTCTAGTAAAACCATAGTTTTACCATGATGGATTTTATTTCCAAGAAATGTAATATTCTGGAAAAAGAATTTAAACAAACAAAAATTGTCTAAATATTATGTCAAAATGGCCCCGGAAGTTAAAAACTGATAAAAATAGTAAATTGCCAAAATTGCGAGAAAATTGTTTTGAGTGAGTTGGACAAGGTGGGTGGCCACCGCTATCCACTTGGATCATTAATTATCCAGGTTATAAACACATTATAATTCAATTAATTAATTATATTGTAATATAACTAATTGCATTGTAAAGTACCCAAATGCACCCAATTCCCCATGTCAAAGATTGTGGGAAACTTTTTGTGAGCAAAAGGAAATAGAGGAACCCTCATTATTTACAGCCACAAGCAAAGAAGGAAACTAGAAAGACAAAGAAAGATACTGGGAAGTGGTGTGACTTCCATAAGATCCCTTGGAATAACACTGCTTACTACCGCTCAAAGTAGTCGTTGGTGGCAGAAGTGAAAGCCTATGAATCAGATGTGGATTATGACTCCGAGTCAGAACCAGAAAGGGGAAGACAAATCATTGATGCGGAACCCAGTGCCACTGTTTCTACCACCAAGATCCATCCTAGTGAACCAGACGAGCTAGAATAAGGAGAATGCCTCTTCCATTCACAGATGTGGGTAAAAGGCACCCCACTGCACTTCATCATTGATAGCGGTAGCCAGAAGAACCTCATCTCATCAGAAGTTGTCAAGCGGTTGGCCCTGCCGACAACGCCGCACCCACAAACCTACACCATTGGATGGCTCTACCAAGGAAGCGNACAAAATCAATCCCTTCAAAGATAAGGTATTGTGTGTTGTTGCTCCTCTCGAAGTTTGTAATGTTCTTTTGTGCTCACCTTATTTATGGAAGCGTCATGTTGTATATGAGTCTAGGCCTTGTAGTGTTATTATTACTTTGAACGGGAAATTGTACAGGATACCCGAGGCAGTGCCTCCTAGTGTTATTTCCTTGATCTCTTCCAAGCAATGCAGGAAGGTCATCTCTCAGAACGGTAAATTTGTCTTGTTCATGATTCGCTCATAGAGTGAGTGAAAGATCGCAGCCACATCCAGGGCCTCCATGGTCGATCTCTCCACACAACAGAAGAAATTGGATAAGGTCGTGGAAGAATACTCATATATATTCTCGTCTCCTACCGGGGTACCTCTGCACTGCTAGGTCAAGCATCCCATCGATCTGACCCCAGGCGGACTGCTACCCAATGGGACAGTCTACTGCCACTCTTTGTTAGAAAATGAGGAGATTAAGAGGTAGATCCAAGAAATTCTCCACAAGGGGAACATACGTCCCATCTCATCGCCTTATGGGAGCCCAATCATGTTGGTGCTGAAGAAATATATGATTTGACGAATCTGCATTGATTACCGGGCCCTAAATAAAATCAAAGTCTAAAACCGGTACCCGATTCCCCAAATTGACGACCTCCTTGATCAGCTCACGGGGGCCAAATACTTCAGTAATATTGATCTGAAGTCTGGCTACCACCAGGTCCCAATAGAATAGAGTGATGTATGGAAGACTACCTTCAAGTCAAAAGAAGGTATTTTTGAATGGTTGGTCATGCCCTTTGGTTTGATAAATTATCTAACAACGTTTATGAGGATGATGGTCGATATCCTATGACATTTCACCAATAATTTTGTAGTGGTGTATCTGGATGACATCCTCATCTACAACAAGACTTGGGTGGAACACTTGCAGCATATTCAACAGGTTTTTCACACCCTGCGGTAGCACAAACTATATGCAAACTTGGAAAAATGCTCCTTTGGCATCGACATGGTCCATTACTTAGGCTACATCATTGATTGACATGGTATGCATGTGGATCCAACCAAAATCTAGGTCATTCATGACTGGACAGCCCCAACCACACTCACTGAACTTCAAAGCTTCTTGGGCCTCACCAATTTCTATCGCAGGTTCGTGTTGGGATTCTCTCATATCGCATGGGCCCTCAGCCAAGTAACCAGGGGTGGAGGTAAGGAAAAATTTGTGTGGGGAATGTCCCAACAACAAGCCTTTGATGAATTGAAGAATACTTTGCGCTCATCCCTAGTACTTTCATTATCAGACCTGCAACATCCCTTTGAGATCAAGATAGATGCTTCAGACTATGTTGTGGGCACCATTCTCACTCAACACGGCCACCCCGTGGCATATCATAGTGAGACACTATCAGTTGTTTTCTGTAAGTACCCTACTTACGACAAATAAATGTACTCCATTGTGCAAGCCTACGGCTAGTGGAGACATTACATTCTTTGGAAGGAGACAGTCATCCACACTAATCACAAGCCACTACAGTTCATGCAGACCCAAGGAAAATTGAAAAATGACCGCCATCAGAAGTGGTCCACATACTTACATCATTTCCACCTGAACATCAAGTATAAAATAGGAAGTACCAACTCATTTTTTTATTGCCTCAGTCGACCTACAGTCGCAGAACTCACCATGGTGCTAGAATCTTGCGGCCATGAGACCTCCGGATGGCCCCACCTCTATGAGACAGACCTTGACTTCTCCCCCACCTACCAAATGTTGGGTGCCAACTTAGTGGTCGCTAATTTCCATATTCAATATGGGTTGTTGTGCCATTTGGGCCATCTCTCCATTACATCAAGCGAGTGCACGAAGCTGATTTGGGAAGCTCACTACAGTCGGGTGGCAGGACACTTTGGCATAAAAAATATAGTGGCAGTGCTGCAAAAACATTTCTACTGGCTGAAACTTCGACAAGATGTCGGAAAGTATATCAGGTCCTGAACTACCTATGCTATTGCCAAACCGACCACTAAGAAACAAGGAATGTACACCCCTATGCCTAATCCTGATAGGCCATGGGAATCCTTCTCAATGGACTACATGTCAAGCCTCTCGTCCACCAATAGGGGAAATGACTATATTTTTGTGGTTGTTGATCACTTTTCCAAGATGGTGATTCTAGTCGCCTGGAAGAACAACATCACAACAAAAGCCACTACCAAGATCTTCTTTGAACAAGTATGGGTACATTTTGGGATCCCACAAACCATCATATCAAACTGTGACATTTGGTTCCTCAACACATTCTAGTCGAGCCTCTGGTCACTGCTAGATACCAAGCTCACCAAATCCACTGCCTTCCACCCCTAGACAGATGGCCAACCTGAGGTCATCAATCAGATGATCGTACATATCCTACACATGTACAATTAAAAACACCCCCGTACATGGGATGAGAGTCTTCCCTATGTACAACATAGCTACAACTGAGCCCTTCATATCTCAACTGGCCACAACCCCTTTTAGGTGGGGTTGGGATTCCAACCATTGGGCCCCATGGATGCTACACTACCCCTGGTGACCACCTCGACTGACTCATCCCTTGCTCCACCAGAAGATAACAAACCCACCCAGTTTATTGAGAGGATATAGCACATCTACCAACAGGTTCATGATATTCTACAGAAGTCTAATTCCAAGTACAAGCAATGCCATGATCAACATTGGGTGCCACATACGTTTCAGGTGGGAGACAAAGTTTGGTTTCACTTGTAGAAAGAATGCCTTACAAGGCCCAATCAAAAGATTCTCCCACTCCGTTATGGGTTGTACACCATCACCAAGGTTGTGGGTGACAATGATTTTGAGCTCAACATTCCCCCTTTCCTTGGCCTACACCCAGTCTTCAACGTGGTTCTCCTTCAACCATATTTCCCACCATTATTGGACACCTCAGAGATAGAATAACAGTTGAAACCAACAGAGCTCAACCATGACTGCATGCAATAGGAATCTAGTGATCATATTGTGGACACACAATCAAGGGCAATCGACATCAAAGGATCCATCTTTATTGAGTCATCAAAGCAGAGCAGCTCCTGCACCAAGGCAAGTGGCTCATCCGGGGCCAAATTCAACTGAAATTTCCTCATCTGATGGGGGGAATCAACGCAATGGAGACCATTTATTTATAAGGATGTAGGATTTATCCAGGTGTATATTAGTGGCCACCCACCTTTTCCAACTCGATCAAAACAATTTTCTGTCAATTTTGGCAATTTACTATTCTTAGCAGTTTTTAACTTTCGGGGTCATTTTGAGGGCCTAATTGAAGGTTTTTTGGGATATATCTTCTCAATTATAGCCAAAGTCTTTTATTAAGCCCCCAAAATGAATCTCCTTGATGATACCTTTACAACGGGCTATCATGCACCTAAAACGGAGATCATATGCAACAGTTACAACCCCGGGAAGTTGATGTACTAACTTACCGAAACGGGGCTCACATGAATTTTGGCACTTCATCTCCTAGGGTTAGGCTTTTTGATGTCTAGGGTTGTTGACATTCTTGTTTATTGTAAAAAATCCTTCATAGCCTCATTGTAATGATCTTATTGTGAATGAGCACAGCCGTCAAATCTCTTCTCAGAGATAAGCTACCACCATTCCAACAAGTTTGTTTCCCGCTGCATTTTACAGTTTCATGTTATTTCCTTATTGAATAGAAAACTAGTTTTACTGTATCTCTATTATTTTTTATTTAGCATATATTAATAATATGTATTCATTTCGTTCTTCTCATAAAATATGGATCAATTAATTTAGCACTAAACCATTTTGGAGAGAAAGTAAATCCTCATTAATTACCAGGCTAGTATATTAGGCTAAATAAAAATGTATTTATGGGGTGGTGGGGTTAATTAATAAATGAAGATTGATTATCCCTAATGATGATTAAACAATTTAATACCGAGGATTGGTATTTTAAGAAAGTATTGATTAAGTAGCTTAATCAATTTATAAGAAATGGAAAAGTGTTAATCTCTAGTTGAGGGAGCCTTTGTACACTATGGTTAAATTGCGCGTCATGATGGGTCCACATCTTAATTAGATATTGAGCCATGTGTCACGACATAGATACACGGTGGAAATAGTTCCCACGGAGGTAGAAAAGATTCAATCTCATTTATAGACCTCCAATGGCCCCACATAAGCTAAGTGCATCTGGAGCATCAGAAGGGTCGTTAACTGTCGTTCAAGTTGGAAACTTTGAGGTGATCAAAGTTGTTGTTTTCCAAACCTCGAGGGTTTTTGGACCAGTAGGTAAAACCTATCAGAGTGTGTATGGTCAGAGAGAGATGGTCGGAGTGGATTGAGTGTTAGAACTCTTTTAACCCTAATGGGAAGACTCTTATGAAGAAGCATATCTCTGAACTAGTGGACAAAGGATTCAAATGGGTCAGGTAGAAGAAGCCATGTCAGTGCCATGTCAGATGAAAATATTGACAGGGAACCACGTGGTTTCCACATGGCACTAAATATGAACTCAATGAATGAAAGTCTGAAAACTTTGGAGAGATTGTAACTTTGATCCAGAGCTCAGTTCTAAGCATGGTTATAGTCGTTGGAAAGCTCTTGATGAGCATAAGATGATGGTAGCCTCTAGATGAGGTTTTGGGATGGTTGAGGAAAAGTTAAAATTTAATACCCCATCTCTTAAAAATTTACTTAGGGGGTTGGTTGTCTTATAGAGTGGTATCAGAGAAGGAAACAACACTAGGCATGGATGGGATAGAAATAACAAGACCAAAACAATCTTGTTAGAAAATTTCCTCTGCATTGGAAAACGTTTATCTATTATCTGCACAATCTCCTCGATTGAAATTTCTTACAATGAAAAATTTACATGTTGATTTGTAGCAGAAGGAGCATGTTGCTTATTTATGATAGCTACTCCTATAGGAGTGGGAAAATACTAACAAGCACTAATGGTTGAACCTGAATGAGAACGACAAAAAATGGCAGAGTCATGTTAAGGGTTTCTCAAGCCTAAGAGATGGATGAACATGTGATTGTAATGTTTCCTCTAAGCATGGGCAGTTGAATCCTCTGGAATTTATTATGATTTTTTATATAAGGGACAAGAACCTTATGGAAAATTCCTTATGGTTAAAGGAATTTAATAAGGAGTGATAGAACCCTTGGAAATAATAAATTGTTTCTTTAATAAAAGGGAAAATCCTATATGTATAGTTCCTCATGATTAGAGGATTAATGGAAAATATGTAAGGTCAGTTTACTTGACCCGTGATGATTAAAAGTTGTTACTAGAAAAATATCGATAGGAAAAAAGAAAAGGGAGTTCCTTGGACTTTGGGTAGTCCTTGTTAAGGAAGCAAGTGATATGAGTGCTTGAGCCAACTTATGAGCTCATGACTATACTAAAGAGAGTGTATATACCTATTGATCAAAAATATTTCGTATGCAAGTGAATGCAAAAGCAAAATAGAAGGAATACATCTACACTGTAGGCATGGGTAAAATGTTTGGTGTACAAGGATATGCTAGAATGCATATGGAAAAGATTGAGCATGTATATAACATGTATATATATATATATTATTATAGTATATTATTGGATGTAAAATATGGTGATCTTATATATTGTATGGTTAGTAATGATCTTATTATATTAGCATAAGTAAAATGTTGATGATATTGATGGCATGCTACCTTATAAGGAAAAGGTAGAATGGTTAATGAAATGTTGATCTTGAATGTGGTAAAGGAAGTGTTGGGGCAATTCTATATGACCAGTGGGTCAAATTGACATCCAGAGGTGGATGGTATCCATATAGGTATGGATTGGTATGATTAATTAGTAGCAAGGGGGAATATAGAAAGGAATTCCCTTGATAGAAAGGGTATATTGACCAAGAATGGTTTGAGGCATGAAGATAAGCTAAATTGGCTATCTTGTTGCCTTAGGCATTGTTGAAATTGCCCAGATTGTATTTCTGGGTTGTGGAATAATTTTATAGCAGTTGAGGCAAGAGTGTTTTCTTGTTGGTTGTTGTCATATAGAAAGGGAAAAATAATTATGAATATGTTTGCGAGACTTTCCATGTGAATGAGTGTAAGTTCTCAATAGAGAAGGAAACATAGTGTTGAGTACTCCTACGAGCTATCATAATAATGGTTGTAATATATCTAGGAGGAAGGAATTAGAATTTTGAAATGTCCATGTGTGTGAATGACATGGAAAGAGGTGCAAGAAATGAACTTGCATATTGAATATTTATCTATGTTTGTATATGCTTGAGTGCATGGATTGAATATGTTATAAGGTTGCCCGGTATGAAGAATGATATTAAGACCAAACATATATGAATAAATGATATAAAAATGTGCAAGTGATGCACATGTATAATGTATGAGTATGTGCATACTAAAGACATGATACAAATTCCTGAATAAGTGAAATGTAAGGCAAGAATTGCACTTACTAGGATTGAATAAATACCATGGATGCATGGATGAATATATTCTGAAGAGTCGTGACTATTTTTTTTTTAATAATAGATTGAAGAGGATGTGTTCCATTTCCTAAAGAAAATCTAGTATAAATTGATGAAAGAGTAAATGATCAGGGATGCCCTGTTGTCATGATAAAAGGAAAAATGATTAGTCTTTTAAAGACTGCATGTAAATTATTGTGAATAATCATGAAATAATTAATTTTCAAATAGATATGGAAATGAAACTATAAAGTGTGCCTATGATGGACACACATATCGCATGCTAAAGCATGTGATCAAAGAACAATGTGAGTGCAAATTGATGGAATAAATGTGCATGTGTGAATACATAATATGAATGCATAATACAGATGCATGTTGGCAATTCCTTATGGAATATTCGGTAAGAATGTGAAATGAAAAATATGAGGTTGACTCAAGGTTGAGGTCATATTAGATAGTGATGGATATGCAATAAGGAATTTGCATGATGAGACAATTCCATGTGGAAGAATTGTGTGAGAACTTTATCAGGAGAATAGAGTCATAATCTTAATGACTGCTGAAAAATTAGACAATAGACTAAAAAGTATATTTGTACAAGAATCTTGGATTACATTTTAAAATATCATGCATGAGTAAAAGATATGGAAATGCATATTAACCAACCTGATTTTCTCTTTGGTGAATGTGCATAATGCAATATTTCTTAATTTGTGGTAAAAATCTTATTGTTGTAGCATGTTGAAATATCCAGGGAAGTCAATATGAAACTTGGTTGAAACTGTTCAAGCAATAGAGAAAGAAAATCCCAAGAGGGACATCTTTCTTAAGCAAAGGAGGAGGAAAGGAGAAACACTTTCCTCACTCCAAAAACTTTGATTTTCTTAACAAAGTTATAAATCTAAAAAAGGAACAATTGTGGAAGCAAAAGTAAATAAACGAATAAGTATGTTTAAATGAATAGGATTGGTTGAGACATGTTAAGTGAAGGAAGTGAGGCCTTGGCAATAACTCAGTTGAGATGAAAAGTTCCAGATTGTGTAGGAGGCGTTGCAAAAGAGGGAAGAATCCCTTAACTCCTTTCCTTGTCATTTATTGTGTTTATTTGGGGTGACAAACTAATATGTTGATGGTTGTAGGATACCCAACACTAAATTAATTTTATGGTTGCACTAGTGAGCACATTGAGGAGTAATATGATGAAGTACATGTAGATATGCTAGGACATATATGATAATGCTTGTTGATTTAGATGAAATGTACGTGCAATTTATTTAACATGACATCTAATATGTTTTTGACTATGATGATGCCTATTAAGTGTAGGAAAATATTGGAGTTGTTGAGGAAGGACAACTGCCAATGGTTGACAACCCCAGGAAGAGAATAAATGAAAAAAGGGTTGTTGTTGAAATATTGTTGAAGGGACCTTGACAGTTCCCTTGAAGGACCATTTATGAGTTAAAATCAGAGATCGTACTAGTAGCTAGAATAGGTATAAAATATTTCATGTTCATGTGACATGGGAGTTGAAAGGGATTGGGTAAGAATCCCTTCTAAAGTATTTTATTATTTTAATGATGCTAAAATAATTTTGAGTGGTTTTTGTATGCCATTGACACCCAAGATGGGTATGATTTAGAAAATAAGAAACTAAATGAGAGAGGAAATATATTCCAGTCAAGGATGATTAAAATCCTTGCAAAAAAATTCATGAACCAATAGTGTTTTAGGTACATTGACCTATCAGGAGTCATTGGGAACAAAAGTGCTCATAAGAAACACATTGAATTGAATGGATTGAGGAAATGTATGTTTGCATGAGAGGGAAGGAAATGGACTTCCCATTATGGAAGGAGGGCCTTCCAATACTCTATTGAAGTTATATAATGGTAAAGAGAGGAACTAGGTGGCCATAGATGTTGGAACCCTGGTTATTAGTGAATAAAGAATGTTGGAAGGAATTCCTATGAAATTTTAATTTCATATCATGGTGT
>SNQJ01S0011880.1:83436-124896 GCA_010110895.2 Picea sitchensis | reverse complement strand
GAGGTTTTACTATCTCTTTGATCCTTTTAAGATTTTATTCCAACTGAAAGGATGTTGTCTGATGTCTGTACTAGTGATAGGGTATCCAATTCTCTTTTACAAGTTTAATAAAAGAGTCATCCTCCAACCAAGTCTTGTTAAATTTAAAAGGATTGGCTGGCTTCTTTGAGCCCTGTCTGAATTCCAATAAGATCGGGTAATGATATGAGATACCACCATATCCAATCCATTGTTTCAATGTTAGTTGCTTTTCCAAGAGGGAATCGACTATTAGAAAACGATCCGGCCTTTTAGCAACTCCATCCTCCCCCACCCTATTGTTTCTCCAGGTTGGTTTGAGCAAGATGGGGTCTAGGTCAAATAGTTTGCAGTCAACAAAATTTTGACCAAAATATTCTGCCAAAGGGTCAGTTCTAGCATGTACCCCCCAGACTTTTGAAGGTCCCAGGGATAAGTTTAAATCTCCCCCTAAGATCACCAAATGATCTTTTAGAAAGGATTTAGAAAAAAGAGTGTCCCAGTAAGGTTTTTTGTTCTGATAAGGGCCATAAACATTTAAAATATGTAGATATTCCCTTAACTTTGGGTCCAAAATAGTAATTCCTAGTCTAGAGTCTACACCCCAGGCATTTATGACTTGAATTGTCTGGGTGTTCCATCATGTTTCCAATCCCCCTGATCTTCCCAAGGCATCCAAAGTTTCAAACTTCCATCCAGGAAGTAGCTGCTCTAGACAATATTTTACCTCTTCTCCTTCCCCCACAGTTTCTTATAATAGTAATATGTCAAGGTGTTCCGAATAAATAACCCTTTTTAAGGCTGGTTTTTTGAGGGAACCGACCAAATCCCTGTAGTTGAATGACATCCACTTCATCCTGGAACATTTCCCTGGAGCCTCACTGCTCTAAGTGCCCTTTCAATCGACTGTTGTTTTCCGGATAAAAGGTCTATCTTGGCTTTGGATTGAGATTTTGAGATCATTTATTTTCTCCCACGGCCTCCTCTATCCAATGACGAGATCACTTCCTTTCCCATCCCTCCCAAGGGTTTGGTTTCCTTCTGGGATCTAAGAAAATAACAAGTTGTTGTAATATCAGTGGGAAGGGAGGATGAAGAAGAATCATCTTCTGCACAACAAAGTCACTTCGGGGAAGGTGGATCACTCGAAGAAAAAACCGTCTTGAAGGGGTCTGAGCCTTTATCGATCTGTGAAGAGGGGCTGATATCTAGGGAATTTTTTTTGAGAGCCTCCATCCACTCATTTCCTTCTAGAGTAATATTTTTAATTAAAATAGTAATATGAGGAGAACGAGGCAAAGGATTACACGAGACCAGATTCCTTGAGTTTCCCAAGCCAAGTTTGATAAGGCTTGTAGGCTCGGATCCTTCCACCGCTTTTCCAGGAAGTGGGTCAAGGATTTCCTACAAATGAACTTCTTTGGGAGAAAACAAAGGTCTCTTTAAGTCTATCGAGTCTTGTGATTTATCAATTGTAGCACCCGTGTGTCTGCTTTCCTCCTCTTGAATCACCCTCTTACCCTTGTCACATTACTGGGTCCTTCCTCTCGTTCTTAAAGGCAGGTGGAAATTCATCACCAAATTTCCATACTGATGGCATCTATGACATCTAAATGTGACATTTTCATAATCCAAAATCTATGAGTGAGTATAGCTTCCCCAACTCAAATCAATTTCTTCACCTAGCCCTTCTCTAACATTCAAATTGACTACAATCCTTGCTACTTTCCTTTGTTTTGTTTCTTCAAAGGATAAATCCACTTCTAAGAAGTCCCCCAAGTAATTCCCTATTTCTTTGAATTAGTCTAAGGACCAAAATTGTAGCGACATTGCAGAAAGACGGACCCAAACCGAGATTTTATCCAATTTCTCTTAGCTGGCATAAAAAAGGGGGTTCCACAGTTTTAAGAAAAGAGGGGAATTGTTGACACTCTAGTTTTTTCCAAGGACCCATTTTGCATGATCTAGTTAAAGAACTTTAAACGCAAACCAGTTCCTATTTAATTCAATGATCTTTGGGACATAACCAATATGCTCTTTCCAAGTGGAATGTTCCCAGTCAGTGATGGATTTGTGCACAAAAGATATACCACTTGCCCTCCTGACGAGGGTCTCATTTTCCATTTGAATAACATGATTCATACCTACCTCTTCCCTGAGAATGAGATTCCCCACTTTTCCTTTGGTTTTTAAACTTTTCCTTTTCTTTCTTTTCCCAGCACTGAATTTTCTCCTTTGATCCCAAGGACCTTCGGAATAGGCTATAGTACTTTGGGAGGTCTGTGTAAAACCCCCTATGTCCTGGATGAAAACCCTTTGTTCTTGAACGTCAAGGACATATGAGATAAATCCCTTGGTGGCGTTAGTCTTGGACAAATCCACCGGTATACCAGGGAGTCGTGAATAGAAGCTCTCCGATCTACTCTGTTCTGCACCTGTCTCTGAGTGGGTCTTTGAACCACATAGTTTTAATCCACTTCCTGGGTCCTTCTAAATGGAAAGGGTCAAAGAGACGATAAAACCTCCTTCTATCTGTGAGATCTAGTCAAAAGCTAGATCATCTGGTGGGCTAAGGGAGGGATGCATTCTTCCTTCTGTGTGTAGGTGATCAGAGGGAAGAAACTCCGAGAAATCCCCAAAGAAACCTTCAAAAATCTCATTCCTCAAAGAAGGCGGAAAAAAAGAAGGTTGTTTAGACTTACTAGAAAGAGGAGGGATTTCTTTGTCAGGAGCCGGGTGTTGAGCCTGACTATTAGACGTTTCCTTCCCCTCCGTGCGAACCCCTAGACCTCCACCTATTCCCGACCAAAACTCTTCTCCACTCAGTTGGACCCCTGTGGTGGCCACGTGGACTGGAAAATCCTCCATAATGGTTCCCCGAAGCTCCACGTCCACCACTCCTTGTGCTAGACAAAAAATGAGGGGGGAACACCGCATAACCTTCAACACCGCACTAAAAAGAAGTCGGGAAAAAAACCGCCCGAGGACCCTCGGACATAACACCCATCTTAAGACCTAACCACAAGTTTTTTTTACTTTAGACCATAGACCGAAACAAATAACCGTAGTCGCGGACCGCAGTTGGGAAAACTACCGCAGAGTCCATCGCCCCCCTCCTCCCTAAATATTGACTCTTTCATACGTACAAAGAAAGGCTGTTTCTTCGCCAGAATTGAGTTATGTCAGTATCTACATCATTTGTGCTATACAGGCTCTTGGTTCATCTATCAGAAATGAGGTAACTTGTCAGTGGCCTAGAATTATAAATTAGCGAAAATGGCCAACTGACATTCAAAGCGCTTAACACTGTTTAGGAGCTGGGAGGATAAATTTTCTTCTAAGGTAATTTTCAAATCCAGTGCTGGACTTACAAATGCTAAATTTAACCCATATAGTGATAGACGACACTTTCACGATCACAATTTAGTCATAAAATCAAGAAGCACAAAGTAAGCAAGCTAGTATGGGATGCACAATCGAAGCTATTGGAAACACAAATAGATTTGATTACCACTGCGAAATGAAGTAGATCAGGTGGGATAGATGATTAATCACCAATTATCCATTTAGGCATGGAAAATTTAATCATTGGAAATGACAAGAGCTTCACTAATGGGTGTAGGAGAATCTCAACTAGAGTAGAAAATGATGGGTCTCAAGGGAAAGGCATGTCTTGTTGACCAAGTCAAGGTCTGCAAGAGAAAGAAGATCATTATCGATGCATTCGGTACCAACGAGGGGTCAATACCCTTCTGCTAGCACATCGACAACAAAAGAGGGAAAGTCATCTAAACAATGCATCGACGAGGCAGAGATGAACCTCATTGATACACAATGCACCGGGGAGAAAGGGAGGAGTGTTGTTGATATGCAATGTATCAATGAAGGTGAAAGGAAGTCAGCCGGTGAAAGCCACATGCATGGCGGAGGTAATCATGTGAACATTTCTGGTGCACCGGTGCTAATCACATGAACTTCACCAATGATAAATATCTGTGTCAGTGAGGTTCAACGAAAGTGCATCAATGTATAGACTAAGTTCAGAGGAAGATAACTGATGTATCGACGAAGAAATCACTAGCACGCTAATATTGGTTGTGTCGACAAAAGAAAGAACGTGTTCACCAATATGCTATGTATCAACGAAGGAAGAGGGAACTCATTGAAGTGCATAGTTGATGCACTTGATGATGGCACATACATGAGGTGTATAGTTTATGATGTTGGTACATCTTGATGAGTCATAGTTGATGAGTAGTTGATACATGACTGGTACATACTTGGTACATGGTTGGAGATACTTGTTAGTAGTATTGTTGACACATGGTTTATGGATGATGTAGCATACTTGTATTGGTATATTATTAGAAGCACATATTGATCTCGGTGATGATTATGAGTTGTTGTGTTATGCTTGGTTGATGCACATCTTTGAGAGTTGTCTTAGTGATTGATCTTGGTGAGTAGATATGATTTGGTTGATAAGATTGATGAGATAAGTTGTTGTGTTAGGTTGTTTGGACAGGTTGTTGTGATACATTATTTGTATAGGTTTGGTGCATGGTTGATGCACTTATTCATGGTATAGGTTGAGGTACAGGTTGATGCATGGTTGATGCACTTGTTTATAGTACAGGTTGATTACAGTTTGGTGCATGGTTGATGCACTTGTTTATGGTACAAGTTGATTACAATTTGGTGCATGGTTGATGCACTTGTTTATGGTACAGGTTGATTACAGATTGAGGTACAGGTTGATGCATGGTTGATGCATTATTCAGGTTATTGGTACATGTTGTTTGGTGCAGGTTGATTGGTACAGGTTTAAAAAAATATATCTCACAGTGATAGTGTAACAATGGTTCCATAATTATACTTATATACCATGGCGGTTGGATGGGGATAGGATAGGTGGTTGTAGCCACCTTCCGGTTGTAGCTGGAGAACATAGGGGGTTGTAGCCTCCTTTTGGTTGTAACCGGAGAATTTGGGAGTTGGAGCATACCTCAGGTTGTAGCCTAAGAAACTAGGGGGTTGGAGCCTCCTTCCAGTTGCAGCTGGAAAACAAAGGAAGTTGGTGCTTCCAATGAATGTAATTCTTAAAGACATATAAGAAAAAGCATTCCATGGTTTTCTCCCGCTTTGGGTTTCCATGTAAAACACTGGTGTATTGTGTATGTGTGTGATTTCTCATTTGTTCATTGTTTATTTACTCTGCAACTATTGGATGATAATGCTACATTGATATAACACTTGCATTTTATGGTGAAAAATGATTAAATTTCTCTATTACTGATTCACCCCCCTATCAGTAATCCAACAATTGGAACTTATATTAATATTGTTTGAAGGTTGTTTGAAGCTCCTTCCAGGTTCTCCAACTCCACACCCTTGCATTGAAGAATTGTAAAGTGTTTCGGCCATCAGTTTCTCTTCGGACCTCACACTTTAGGGGGCAATCTGTTACACATCAAAATTACACACTTAAGCATCTCACCCTAAGTGTCACAAGTGTCATAAAAATGTCATATGCACCTTGGTAAGTGTCACAAGTGTCGTGAAGTTCCGTATGCACCTTACTAAGTGTTGCATGCAATTTTCTATGTGTTTTAACCCCTTAAAACCATCAAAGAAAATTTTCCATAATCCTTAAGTCATATTGGAGGAAGAAACCCATCATTTCAAGGCAAGAAACACACTTTTTACTTGAAAAAACGACCTTTTTTGGGGCATTTTTGAAGGGTAGCGCCCCCCTGGCCATGCTGAGGGAGTGCTACAATGCCCCCCTTACCTTATGTAGTAATAATTGATCTAGGATCAACGCCCTATCTCTAACTAGAGGGGAGCGTTGACTTTGGTTAGAGGAAAGTTTGGAGAATCCCGCCTCTTTCTGATGGCCAACTGATGCGGATTTTATGAGCAGAACAAAATGACTACAAATTATTAACATGTGCTTAACAAAAAATAATAGAGATACAATAAAATTGGTTTTCTATTCAATAAGGAAATAAGCCGAAACTGTAAAATGCAACGGAAAACAAGCTTGCTAGAATTGTGGCGGCTTATCTCTGAGAAGAGATGTGACGGCTGCGCTCATTCGCAAGAAGATGATTACAATGAGGATCTGAAGGCATTTTTACAATAAGTAGGAATGCCAAAAACCCTATACATCCAAAAACCTAACCCTAGGAGATGAAGCGCCAAAAGTCACGTGGTCCCCGTTTGGGTAAGTTACGACATCAACTTCTTGGGATCGTAACTTTTGCATACGATCTCTGTTTTAGGCACATGATAGCCCGTTGGAAAGGTATCGTCGAGGAGATTTATTTTGGGGGAAACATATAAGGAAATTTAATTTTTCTCCTCGTTTTCCCAAAAAAATGTCGTTTAGGGCCTCAAAACGACTCTAGAAGTTTTAGGACCTGAAAAACTGCTAAAAATAGTAAATTACCAAAATTGCTAGAAAACGGTTTTGAGCCAGCTGGAAAAGGTGGGTGGCCACTGATATCTACCTAGATCAAGCCTCCCTCCTTAGGAAGCAATGGTATCCATTGTGTTGAGTTCCCCCATAAGATGAGGAAATTTCTGCTAAATTTGGCCCCGGGTGAGCCACTTGCCTTGGTGCAAGAGCTTCCCTGCTTTGACGACTCGATAAAGCTGGATCCTTTGCTGTCGAGTTCCCTTGATCTGTGTGTCCAAAATATGATCACTAGATGCCTATTGTATGTAGTCAGGGTTGAGCTCTGTTAGTGTCAACTGTTCTGCTACTTCTGAGGTGTCCAATAATGGCGGGAAATAAGGGTGAAGGAGATCCACGTTGAACACTGGGTGTAGGCCAAGGAAAGGAGGAATGTAGAGCTCAAAAGAATTATCCCCCATGGCCTTGGTGATGGTATATGACCCATAATGGAGTGGGTGAATCTTCCGACGGGGTTCTGTAAGGTGTTATTTCTGCAAGTGCAACCAAACTTTGTCCCCCACCTGAAACTTATGTGGCACCCGATGTTGATCATGGCGTTGCTTGTACTTGTCATTGGACTTCTGTAGGATATCCTGAACCTATTGGCGGATGTGATGGATCCGCTCAATGAACCAGGTGGCTTTGTCAGCTTCAGTTGGAGCAGGAGATGAGTCAATCGAGGTGACCGTAAGGGGAAGTACAACATCTATGGGACCCAATGGTTGGAATCCCAACCACATCTGAAAGGGGCTGTGGTCGGTTGAGCTATGTAGGGCTCGGTTGTAGCTATTTTGGACATAGGGAAGGCTCTCATCCCATGTCCAAGGGTGCTTGGAATTATACATGCAAAGGATATGCACAATCATTCGATTTACGACCTCGGTTTGCCCATCTGTCTGGGGGTGGAAGGCTATGGATTTGGTGAGCTTGGTGTCCAGCAATGACCAGAGATTCGACCAAAATGTGTTGATAAATCATGTGTCCTGATCTGAGACAATGGTTTGTGGGATTCCAAAATGTACCCAGACTCGTTCAAAGAAGAGCTTGGCAGTGGCCTTTGCTGTGATGCTCTTCTTGCAGGCAACAAAAATGGCATCTTATAAAATCGATCAACAACAAAAAAAACACACTCATTTCCCCTCTTGGTGGAAGGGAGGCCCGACATGTAGTCCATTGAGATGGATTCCCATGGCCTGTCAAGAGTAGGAAGAGGGGTGTACAGGCCCTGTTTCTTAGTGGCCAGTTTGGAAATAATGCAGGCAGTGCATGACCTGATATACTTGTTGACCTCTTGTCAAAGTTTCGGCCAGTAGAAATGTTTTTGTAGCATCGCCACTGTCTTTTAGACACCGAAGTGTCCTACCACCCGACTGTAGTGGGCTTCCCAGATCAGCTTCGCTCCCTCACTCGCTTGATGGAACAAAGTTATGGCCCAGACGACACAAAAACCCATCCTTAAAATGGAAATTATCGACAACTGCATTTGTACCCAACATCTGGTAGGTGGTGGAGAAGTCCGAGTCTGTCTCATAGAGTTGGGGCCATCCAAAGGTCTCATGTACGCAAGAGTCTAGAACCATGGTGAGTGCCGCGACTAGCAGTCTGCTAAGGAAATCAACGACACGGTTGGTGCTTCTTGTTTTATACTTGATGTTGAGGTGGAATTGCTGCAAGTATGTGGACCACTTTTGATGGCCGCCATTCTACAATTTTCCTTGTGTCTGCATGAATTGCAGTGGCTTATGATCAGTGTGGATGACTGTCTCCTTCCCAAGAATGTAATGTCTCCATTGGCGATAGGCTTGCAAAATGGAGTACATTTCTTTGTCGTAAGTAGGGTACTTACGGAAAACAACTGATAGTGTCTCACTATGATAGGCCACAGGGTGGTCGTGATAAGTGAGAACAATGCCCACAACATAGTATGAAGCATCTGTCTCGATCTCAAAGGGATGCTGGAGGTTTGGTAGTGAAATTACTGGGGTTGAGAACAAGCGCTGCTTCAAATCATCGAACGCTTGTTGTTGGGACCGGCCCCACACAAATTTCTCCTTACCACCACCCCTGATTATTTGGCTGAGGGCCCATGCAATATGGGATAATCCCAACATGAACCTGCAATAGAAATTGGCAAGGCCTAAGAAGCTCCGATGATTAGTGAGTGTGGTTGGGATTGGCTAGTCACATATGACTTGGATATTGGTTGGATCCACATGTACGCCATGCTGATCAACGATGTAGCCCAGGTAATGGACCCTGTCCATGCCGAAGGAATTTTTTTCCAAGTTGGAGCATAGCTTGTGCTGCCGCAGGGTGTGCAAAACCTGCTGAATATGTTGCAATTGTTCGGCCCAAGTCTTGCTGTAAATGAGAATGTCATCCAGATACACCACTACAAAAGTATTGGTGAATGGTCGCAGAATATCGTCCATCATCCTCATGAAAGTGGCTGGAGAATTTTTCAAACCAAAGGGAATGACCAACCATTCAAAAAGTCCTTCCTTTGACTTGAAGGTCGTCTTCCATACATCTGTCTATTCTATCGGGACCTGGTGGTAGCCAAACTTTAGATTAATCTTACTGAAGTATTTGGCCCCGTGAGTTGATCAAGGAGGTCGTCGATTCGAGGAATCATGTATCAGTTTTTGACTATGTTTTTATTCAGATCCTGGTAATCAATGTAGAGTCGCCAGGTTCCATCTTTCTTCTGTACCAGCATGATTGGGCTCCCACAAGGTGATGAGATGGGATGGATGTGCCCATTGTGGAGTAGTTCTTGGATCTGTTGCTTCATCTGCTCATTCTCTATCAGAGAGTGAAAATAGACTGGCCCATTGGGAAACGATGCGTCAAAGGTCAGATCGATGGGGTGCTTGACCTAATAGTGCAGAGGTACCCCGGTAGGTGAAGAGAAGATATCTGAGTATTCTTCCACGACCTTATCTACTTGCTTCTTCTGTGTGGAGAGGTCGATTGCAGAGACCTTGGATGTGGCTGTGATCTTTCTCTCATTCTGACATTGAATTACAAAGAAGACAAACTTCCCCGTCTGAGAGATGACCTTCCTGGATTTCTTAGCAGAGATCAAGGAAATGGCACTAGGTGGTACTGCCTCGGGTATCCTGTACAATTTCCTGTTCAAAGTAATAATAACACTATGAGGCCTAGACTCATATACAACATGACGTTTCCATAAATAAGGTTGGCCCAAAAGAACATCACAAACTTCGAGAGGAGCAATATCACACAATACCTCATCTTTGAAGGGCTTGATGCCATACGACAGTCGACACTATTGGCTGACGCGGAGATCGCTTCCTTAGAGGAGCCATCCAATGGTGTAGGGTTGTGGGTGCAGCGTTGTTGGCAGGGCCAACTGCTTGAAAACCTCTCTTGATATGAGGTTCTTCTGGCTACCGCTATCAACGATGAAGTGCAGCAGGGTTCCTTTTACCCAGATCTGTGAATGGAAGAGGCACTCTCCTTCTTCTAGCTCGTCTGGTTCACCAGGCTGGAGCTTGGTGGTAGCAACAATGGCACTGGGTTTCACGTCAATGATCTGTCTTCCCCTTTTTGGTTCTGACTCAGAGTCAGAACCCGCATCTGATTCAAAGGCTTTCACTTCAGCCACCAACGAATGCTTTGAGCGACAATCAACAGTGTTATGCCAAGGGCTCTTATGGAAGTCGCACCACTTCCCAGTGTCTTTCTTTGTCTTTTCGATGTCCTTCTTTGCTTGCGCCTTGGACTGGTTGTCCTGATACTATCCATATTTTCTCTATCCTTTGTTCTATAGGTTGGGTCCGCCCTTTCCTGGATTTTGTTGTGAGGGGTTCCCAGGCCCAAATTTCCATGTCTTTTGTTTGAGCTTCTGCTCGATTTTGACGACATATCGGTAGGCCGCGCCCAAGGATGAGATGTCCGGAAATTCCATTTCGGTCTGGATGTATCTATGCAGAGCACTGTGATACTTGAGCACCAGATGTCGCTCTGAATCTTTGATACCCATCTTGGTGCATAAGGTATGAAAGATATTTGTGAAATCTGACACTGCTTAGTGTCTTTCTTGCCGCAGTGTGGTCCATTTGGTATACAAGTCGTCATAACTTTCGACAAGGTATTATTGTTCCTTAATAACATCCCTGAAGGATTCCTAGGTGGTCGTGACTGTAAATAATGAGGGTTCCTCTGTTTCCTTTTGCTCACAGAAAGTTTCCCACCAATCTTTGACATGGGGAATGACTTTGAGGAGCGCAAAAGTAATCTTTTCTCTATTCAAAAAGTTATGGACAGAAAACTACCCTTCTAGTAGATTCAACCACTTGTCTACATCATCTGCGTCTATCTGACCTTCAAATATAGGAACATCGAAGTTTATTTGTACCTTGAAGGGGGCGACGCTTTCGGTCGAAGAAGATGTGTCGCCTGTTGGTAGCCGTCGAAGGATTTGCACGAAACTATCCATCATCTCGTTCCTCTGTTGTGTGAGGGCTTCCTCAAGCAACATTTTGAAAGGATCTCCTGTCCCGTCATATTTCTTTTCTCCTACCGTGAGAGGTTGCTTGGGCGTGCAAGATCTTTTGTCCTCAAGAGAAACAAGATTGAGACCCAACTCTTTGTACTCCGACCTCGTTGGGGACATGCATTAAGACGACAAGGAGCATACCGCTCTGATACCATTGATCTGAATTTTATGAGCAGAACGAAATGAATACAGATTATTAACAAGTACTTAACACAAAATAACAAAGACACAATAAAACTGGTTTTCTATTCAATAAGGAAATAAGATGAAACTGTAAAATGCAACGGAAAAATAAGCTTGCTAGAATGGTGGTGGCTTATCTCTGAGAAGAGATGTGACGACTGCATTCATTCACAAGAAGATGATTACAATGAGGCCCTGAAGGACTTTTTACAATAAACAAGAATGAAAAAAACCCTAAACATCCAAAAACCTAACCCTAGGAGATGAAGCGCCAAAAGTCATGTGGGCCCCGTTTGGGTAAGTTAGTACATCAACATTCCGGGGGCGTAACTTTTGCATACGATCTCCGTTTTAGGCGCACGATAGCTCGTTGGAAAGGTATCGTCGAGGAGATTCATTTTGGGGGAAACAATAAAGGAACTTCAATGGTGCTCCCCGTTTCCCCAAAAAACATCATTTAGGGCCTCAAAACGGCTCCGGAAGTTTCAGGACCTGAAAAACTGCTAAAAATAGTAAATTACCAAAATTGCCAGAAAACTATTTTGAGCTAGTTGGAAAAGGTGGGTGGCCACCGATATCCACCTGAATCACCAACTCTTAGAGATGAGGTTGTTTTGGATCGAATATTATCCTATGACACTATCCTAGGATCAGATCCTAACCTAAAGGAGTCATATCCTCAACCAATCCCCAAATCTACTGATGGTGGTTGAGCCTCCCAAGCTTATAAAAGGAGGCCTTTTCAAGGAAAAAAAAAGGAGAATTTGGAAGGTATCAAACCTTTGATTATAGAGTTAGATTAGAGATATCAAACTTATGATCTTGGGAGAAAGCTTTTGGATATCAAACCTATGATCTTGGGAGCATCGTGCAAGGGCTAGATGATGAGGACTTGGATAGATTGCTGCAACTTCATCTACAGATTGTAAGTATCTCTTTAAAGTTCTCATCAATATTACTTGGCCTATTCCCTTCAAGATTGTGTATTATTGCCTATGATTTTCGATCTTGATAAATGAATTTGATTAGTCTAATATTGTAGAGTAGAGTAGGAGTTATTTGTCTTTGTCCATTGCATTGTAGGTATCGAGTGGTGCTGAAGAGTTTGGAGGTCAACCTCAGATTGGAGGCAATGAGGATGGACTACGGAATAAGGTGCATCACATTTTCTTCCTTCTCTTTCTCTTTCTGATTAGGTAATTGAATTCACAGGGATGTTAGTGTCCATTTGTATGTTTTTTGTCTTGGTATTAGGGTTCTAGAATCCAAGAGGATATTCACCTGTCCGTAGGGGGATTTTTCTATAACAATAATGGGTAATGACAGATGTTCAAGGGATGGAAATGGAATAGGTCTATCATTTTCTTTGTATTTTTTATTTCGAACATTGCCAGGGGAAATTTTTTGGATAGGCTTGGGTCTAAATTGGTTGTAATCTATTTGGCTATGAGTCGAGGTAGTGTATAATTCATTGTATCAATGGCATCAACCATAGTAGAGGGATTCTTTCCTTTGACATATTCTTTAGTAATCGAAAATAACTCATAGGTTATTCAATCCAGGGATTCGTCACAGAAATTGCACCAATGATTAACATAAATCTCTTTATAATAAGATGTATTGGGTCTTGTTAACATATGAAGATAAATATTTGGGATTGGTTTAATATTTGTAGTCCTTCTATGCTCAAAAGATATCATTCTATTCTGTATATCATGCATCATTTGCAACATAAAAATCATGTAATATTTAGGACCATTGTTATCAAGAGAAATGAATGTCCTAAGATTCTATTCTTAAAATTCTTAGCAAGTATGCAAGGCTAAAATAAGGCAATTGATACCCTTCTCTTCTAATCAGTGACGATATATAGGAGGAATGCTATTATAGTAATGGACTAAGGATTCCTATAGAGTGGGTAAGATCATTTTAGGAACCTTATTAAAAAGACTCACAAATCTAAAGTTAAAATCCTTTATGGTTTCACCTTCCTTGAAAGACAAACTATTGAAATTCTTCATATGATCAACGAGATTTTCCATGCTGCCAAAAGTGTGCTTAAACAAGTAAATTAGCTCAAACCAAGTGGAATTGTTTTTGTCAAGAAGGTCAAAGACTTAAATGGTATATCTTTCTTCCAAAGAGTTAACATACAACCTCATACACGTGTCATTCTCATGGGCACCAATGTTATTGCATGCACTAGAAAAGGCAACCAAATGCTCATTGGTAGAAGTTACCCCATTTCCTAAAAATTTGGGTAGATGATCTTTGAACTTGGGCAAAGGATCTATAATTGGTGTAATGTTTAAAGGATATGACACATGCCAGTGAGTAGCATCTATGTCTACCTTGTACTAAAAATGCCTAGATTCTTGATGACTATTTGGGAATTGATAGGAATAAGCACGGAGTTAAGTTGACTAAACATGTTTCCTATTGTAGTGGAACCATAAGATGAAGTACTAGACCCATAAATCAAACTACTATGTGAGACAAACAAATCATATTGATAGGGGTTAGGCTAATCCAAAGAACACATCCTTTTTCTTTAGAAGATTGTGATGCTCACTTTTCAAAATTATCGAGAAGTTGTGTTCTTGATTTACTTTTGGATAGAAGCTTGAAATTAGGGGATTGGCCTTGAATTATTCAAAATTTACAAGGAGAAATGGACATACACCATCATGTATAAATCCTTAAAAGACTAGGAACATTCATTCCCTAATACGATCACCATATATGTTGATCCCTGAAATAGATAATAGGCAAGAAACAAAAGGCACCCTTGTAGGGTTTTCGAGGTGAAAATAGGGATTGTAGCCTAAATTGTTTTAATCCCTAGACTCACTAAACCTATGCAAATAGGCTGGTTCCTTAATTTAGTTAGTGAAGTCATTCCCCTTAAGGTTAGTAGTCCTCCAATTAAGTGACTAATTTATTTTAACAAATGAACTTCAATTTAGTTGTAAATTTGTTGTTAATAGCTATTCTAAGTATATCCATTATACAAGCTAATGTTAAATGTAATGAATGCAAGAAAAGTTAAAGCACCTATTACTAATGACACTAACCATGGAGAATACTACAAAAAATTAAAGGAAGATGAGCTAAAAAAAAAAAACATTAAAGAAATTATGTACATTAATTGAAATGCAAAAATAATTAAGATGAGTAAAAATTATATTGTAGATTATCATGATTAAAATATATTATTATTATTAAATATATATTTATTTGGAAAATTAATATCATAATATTTAAAATTAAAATTATGGATAAAAAATTATTATTTAAAAAGTTATAATTATTAAAAAAAATAATTTTTATAAAAATTTACAAAGAATATTTTTTTTGCAGTTATGTGATTATTAGACAAATACTCTCTTTTTCCTGCAGAAAATTCACACTAATTATATTGATATATAATTTGTCATACAACACCGAACTTGCATATATCCAATACAACATCCTTCCCACTCCCAACAGTTCTTCAAAATAAACAGAATTGGGTCTTCCAAAAACCCAAAATGTCAAAATGCTGGACAGTTCCAGCCGACTCTCCATCCCAAGGAAAATAAAAGAGACTTCCAATCGATGCCAATAGAGCTTGTTTGGATAACCTATCTGCCACCCAATTGGTCTCTCTATAGATATGTTGAAAGGTAATATCCCTGAAAGTAGAAACTGGTTTGCTAGTTTTCCTTTTCCATCCTTCTATATTTATTGCCGGAAGATTTTCCTTTTTTTTAGCCAATCATTTTAACCGAATATCCTGAATATCCAAATGCTTTGCAATAAAAAGAGAAGCCCACACACCCAATAGTTCAGCTTTGGTGTTTGTTCCCTCCCCACCATTGAAATATCATCTAAATTTCGTAATATCTCTAATTTTTACAACACAACCCGTTCCACAACTGGAACCCCTGCTACCAAAGCTCCATCAAAAAAAGCCACTGCAAAACCAACAATCCTGTTTATTGTATTCACTCTTAAAATCTGTTGATTTGTGACAATAAACTTAATCCTGAAAGCTCCGATAACCCTGTGAACTGCTGCCCTAAATGATGGAGTCTTTCCTTAAAAAATCAGTCTATTAATCTGCAGCCATACATTCCAACAAATCAACAACGTCACTGCCGAAGAGTTTTTTTTAAAACTATTTCTTGATAAACTCACAACGTAATTGAGAGATTTTTTCTTTCAAATTATACTTTAACGAGAAAATAGTTAATGCTTAGATTGGCGAGTTACATATATTTTTTAAAATATTTCTTTAATCAGAACATAGATAATGCTTAGATTCTCGAGTTAAATGTATATATTTTGGCAATCATTTAGTTGTAATTGATTTTCATTATACAAAATTCATGAAGCAATTCATGAAGCAAATGTAAAAGTTTTTGGAAACAGGAAGGAAAAATAATCGTAAATGTCGAAATATCTAACACGAAAAAAATAAAGCATAACAATTTTGATTTTCAGTATCAGTGTTTTTCATGGAAAATTGGACACAAGCGCCAACTAGCATATGCCATCTCATTTCTGAAATGGTAGAATCCATTTTTAATTTAATGGCATTTGGGTAACGGGAACAAATAGATTAATAAACATAGGATTAATAGATTTTTCCTTTTAAAGATTTTAACAAATCTCATTACAATAATCCATGCTGTAGGTTCATTGCTTAAAATTTATTAATAAATTAATAATTTAGGTATTTATGTAGTTATTATTTTAATTTAGATTTTGACAAATCTCATTACAATAATCCATAGTGTAGTTTTATTGATTAAAATTTGTAATTCCACTCAGTTGTCAAAAATCTTATAACTCATAAAAAAAAAAAAAAAAAACTGTTCATTATATTAATAATCAACAATAAAACTTTCAAAGTGTAGGATAGTCGGTTACTGAGTGTG
Organism: Picea sitchensis; assembly: GCA_010110895.2. Lineage (NCBI taxonomy): Eukaryota > Viridiplantae > Streptophyta > Pinopsida > Pinales > Pinaceae > Picea > Picea sitchensis. Next base: position 108,788 of record SNQJ01S0011880.1, on the reverse strand, counting down.
TTGTTAAGCCACTCCGTGATGTTAAAGTCATCAGTTCGAAACCAGTCCGAATAATTTTGACGGTTTAAATACCCGTGATTTAAATAATTTTCTACATTAATTTAGTGTTGTGATTTTAAAATTAATTTTTTTTTTATTATTATATGGCATACTGTAAATTTAATAGAATTGACTTAAATAATTCTTTTATAATAGTTTAGGATTTACAAGAAACAAAAACTTAATAATCAATTTTTTTTTTATTACAATAATTATTATATAAATTAAAAAAAAATCACTTTTAAATAATTCTTGTATAATTGTAATACAAGAGGGAGCTTAATAATCAATTTCCTATATCTATTACAAATACATACATTTATAAGAATTTGTAAAAAATAATTTAGATGCCTTACAAGCTTGTAATATACTATGGGAAAGCCTCCACTCACATAATAGGTTGCGTGTGCACTTTGTTAATCTTGTTTGAAGAAAAAAAACATATTAGGGTTTTTCATCACCTTTAAAAGCATTCAAAATGTTAATGTTTCTTGGAACGAAGTATTGTCTTCTTTACTTGCAATGGAGATTGCAATGGAGAATACTTTGAGTACCTTTACTTGCAATGGAGATTGTAATGGAGAATACTTTGAGTACCTGGTACTCTTTCAAAAATGCATATTAAAATATTTTTTTTTTACCCTAAAAAAAAATCCAGTGATAATCTTTAATTAGTGATTTGTATAATGTTGTGGATATTCTAATGGAATAGTTCATCACAACATATCTTACAATTTTTTACAAAGTCTTTTCTATATAAGATTAAGATTTAATATTACTAGCTTAGAGCACAAAACATAAAATAAAGTGAAACTCAAATAAAAGAAGCTAAAACAAATACCATACCATTCACACTATGAATACAAGATATACCCTAGGAAACCCAATATGGAAAACTCCAATGAGAAGGTCAAGACCATGGCTTGCTCTTTTATTCTCAGTTATGGATTGTAAATACAATTAGAAAGACGACTCACTATGGAGTTGTCATGGACATTGCGGCCTATATGGTTTCTCAAAGTTGGTTTGCTACTTCCTTTTTTTGCTCCAATATCCCACTCTCTTGCTATACTCAACTATAGACTAGTAAATCAATACAATAAGAATGAATCCCCTTCCTTTCCTAGTGGCCCAATGTTTAACATTTCCTAATAGCCATTTATGATTAGGGTTATGTTTTTTTTTTAGGATATTTAGACACTTAGGAGTTCATTAAGATCAACTTGTCTAATGTATATTTAGGTAAAATGTGTTTCTTTGGTATACATTAATTTTCATTTGTAGTTATATAATCTAATTGTCACAACATGTTCTAGACATAGAGTTATCTGACATCTCATATTCTCCTTGATCTTAACAACTATATTGGTTTATGGCTTAGCACCAGATTGGTATGTGATCTCCATTTAAAGAGCATGGAGGGTCATTTGATAATGAATATGTTTCCTTTGCATTAATATATTGTCCCAAATGACCACATTGGTTGGGGCCGTGGACTATTTCCTTCTAAGAGGGTTTTAACAACGTAAAACATTAACTTGTTATGATGTTTGATATGGTTGTGTGAGTGGTTTCTTAAGGTGTTCATCTTGTGTGATAATACTATGTTTGGTCAAACATGGTATCAGAGCCCATTTGAAGAACTACTTTCATTGTGGATAGAGATCCCAACCTGTGTTGCTGCATTTCTAGGGTCTGTTATTTCTGTGCATTTTTGGGTTGAGTGGACTATTTCATTGTATCTGGAATGCTTTTTTAAGTTGGAAATATTTTTTTTTTCACTCAAAAAGGTTTTTGTTTGCTCAAGATATGACCATTTTTTTCAAATCCAGAGGTATAAAGTATGATTGTGCCTTTAAGAAAATATATAACAGAGTTAATATTTCAATTTTATGTTTTTATTCCCAATTTGCTACTCTTTTCGATTTGTGTATGCTCGTTGTCATGTTCTCTGTGGGATCTCATAAAATCAGAAATCAAGCGGAAAGTGTTTTATTTTCTATGTATGTTCTTTGCTGTGCACTTTATGCGAGCTCAAAAAATTGGAAAAGAAAGAAAACTTGCATTTTATGGGTAAGCTAGCTGATTTCTAACCACATTATTGTGAAGTACCAGAATTATTTTTTCGAAAACTTCACTTGTTTTTGTATGCGATCATGTTGAAGTTTTTTGCAGGGAAAAACAAGGGTTTTGGGGGAAAGCACATACTTCGATGTAAGGAGTAAAAGAAAAACTCTCCTCCTTCATAAAATTTGCTATATATTTCGCATTAGCTCACTTAGTTGAAAGTTACTTTATTTAACAAGAAGTCTTAAGTTTAAGTATCAGTTTTTTCTAGTTACTTTTTGAAAAATTTCATGCAACCTTGAGTTATTCCATAACTTTATTGTAAAGTGCATTAAAGTTACTTTTTGCATGCAAATTTAATTTATAAAGTAACTTCATTGTAAAAGTGATTATCACTTATTCTATAAAAGAGGGTCACTTCATAAGTAACTTATTTGTAAAAGTGAGCTCATAGGAAAAATTAGAGAAAGAAGATAATTTTTTTTACTCGACCACCTCATTGTGCATCCATCACCACATGGGCCAACTTCTACTTGCCACATGTCACTTTGGTTATCATTATGTATTTTTGTAAAAAAACATAACTTTCAAATTTAAAGTATGTTTTCAGTGTTGTTTTTTTAAACAACCTATTTTTTTGAGATCTTTCCATCCAGATAGTTAGTTTTTGATTTTGAATCCATATTACCTATATATTTTAATATGGATACTCCAAGTGATATTTTTCTTATCAATATTAACTATTTATCATGGAAATCTCATATGGAGGATGTACTAAGAAGTAAATGATTGTACTGAATTTACTTGAGAAAAAAAAAACCCACTAATGCCAAAAAGAAATCCAACTGGAATAATAAAAATAAAAACACGTGGATTAATCAAAATGTCTATCTCTCTTAATTTATGGTTTCACCTTTAAGGAATTGATGACCCAACTAAAGCCTGGGATAAGCTAGAAGTCATATTTCATAAACACAATGTGATTCAAGTACACCACTTGAAAATCGGTTAATGAATTTAAATTCGAATGATTTCCTTTGCTTTGAAGATTATTTATCTAATTTCAAAGAAATTATAAAGAATGTAAAATAAGTATGGAGGATGATCGATGCACATATGCTATTCTTTCTAAGCTTGGTAGTGCATATTCTTACTTTGTATCTACCTTATATGCCATCAGAGAATCTCTAGGGGATTATTACCAAGATCTCACTCTTGAGTCTTTTTGTGATTCTCTTATTAGAGAGAAAGATAAGCTCTTTCATCGTAGAGTGATCAAAACTATAGGTACATCTAACAAGGTCTTAGTGGTCTAGAAGAAAGATAAAACCAAGCATCCAAAGAATCAACATCCTCACAACAACAAGGAAAACAAGGGTTCCAAACCCTCTCAACCAACTTCTACTACCAATGGTGATAATAGACCAAAATAAAAAAAATAACAAGACTTTCAGGCAATGATGTTTTTGTGGGAGATATGGTCATTTGGAGTCTAAATATTTTAAAAAGATGGAATCCTTAGAAGCGGCAATGAAGAAGCACAACATCAATATTGATTATTCTTCTTCTAACTCTTCTTCTCATGGACATGTACTTGTTGTTTATGGTTTATCCTTCAATGAAACATCTACTTCTTCTTCTTATGAGTGGCTTATTGATTCTAGAGCATCTTATCATATGGTTAAGGATAAAACCATTTTTTCTACTCTTAATTAATGTAACACCAATCAAATATTTGTTGGTGATGATAGATTTCTTAGTGTTATATAGTATGGAACAATTCAAGTAGATAATGGTCATTTCAAAGATGTATATGTGTTCCAAGTATTTCCTGCAATCTTCTATTAGTAGATCAGATCACTCATTCAGGTGTAGGTAAAATAATATATTTTTCACCTCACCAAGTTGTAATCAAGTTTGAGAGATCCTGAGTATGTCCTATCCACTAGAATTGTTGATAATATTACCAGGTTGTACAAATTTGACAACTTTGGGCCATCAATTTTCACTGATCATAGCGATGACTTGATCAAACATTGGCATGAACGGTTTGGTCATCTAAACTATCACTCATTGCAACAACTATGCAATCAAATTATGGTGAGTGATATTCCTCTCGTTTCTTGTAGAGATGATGTTTGTGTTGGATGTGTTCTTAGTGGACATCATTAGGACAATTTTGACAAACGTGCCTCTTTGCATGCCTCGACCCCCTTGCATCTTGTTCATAGTGATTAATAGTGTGGTCTTCTTCATTCTCTTTCTTTCTATGAGTTCAAGTACTTCTTAACTTTCGTTGATGACTTCTTTAAACACACTTCAGTTTATTTCTTAAAAATTAAGAGCAAGGTTTCTAACATGTTTTTGACCTACAAGGCCCTTATAGAAAAGAAATATCGACATCAACTACAGAGGTTAAGAACTGATAATGGAGGAAAATATGTTAATAATAAATTTATAAGTTATTGCATTGCACAAGGAATTTAGATGCAACATATTGTTCCATATACACCACAACAAATGGTGTTGTTGAGAGAAATAATTTTGCATTAAAGGAAATGGATAATTGTATGATCCAATATAAGAGTTTAAGTCTTCATTATTGGGTGGAAGCCATAAATTGTGCCAATTAAATAGTAAATAACACTCCCACAAAGGATTTAAAAAATATAACGACAGAAGAAACATGGAGTAAAATTAATTCATATGTAAGCCACTTCTGTGTATTTGGTAGTGAAGCATGGGCTCACATTCTTGATGAGAAAAGGAAAGAATTACAATGTAAAAGTGAGAAGTGAATTTTTGTTGGATATTATGAAGATGTCAAAGTTTATGGACTTCAACCTCATTCCAATGAAATAATTATTAGAAGAGATGTTAAGTTTGATGAAAATCTCTTGGCCTGTGAGCCTAATTCGGTGTTTGTGTCATATTCGGCCTACGAGCCATCTTTGGTGTCTATGCCCTATTCTCTTCCAAAATTTTTTGTCAGTGATCATACTCTGCATTCTTCCTCGGATGATGATAGTGAGGATAAAAATCCACCTTTTCTTGCTCACATTCCTCTAGACAAGTCCATTAAAAATGAATCTGCACCATCACCACTGCTTCCTAGATGGGTTTGTTCAACATGAGAAGTGATCGACAATCCTATAGATTATCGTTGTACATGTTCACAGTTACGGTGATCCTCCTCTCTTTTGTATCGAGTTTCAAAGAATTGTGATCCAAACACATTTGCAGAAGATTCTAGCCATCTATATTGGGACACAACAATGAATGACGAATATTGTTCATTAATGGTGAATGATACTTGGGATTTTGTACCTCTTGCAAAAGGAAGAAAATTTTTCAGATGTAAATAGGTATACTGATCCAGGTGGATATCGGTGGCCACCCACCTATTCCACTGGATTATAAAACAGTTTTCCACCTTGGCAGGTTTTCGACAGTTTTCCGGGTTCCAAACTTCCAGGGCCATTTTGAGGCCCTAAATGACGTGTTTTGGGGATTTGGGGCCCAAGTGATTGCTATAAGCATTGACCTGGACCAGTCACAAATTTTTCTTCTTGGGTAAACCTTTCCAACAGGCTATCGTGCGCCTAAAACAAAGATCGTATGCAAAAGTTATGACCCTTGGAAGTTGATGTGCTAACTTACCCAAACGAGGCCCACATGACTTTTGGTGCTTCATCTCCTAGGGTTAGGTTTTTGGATGTCTAGGGTTTTTGACATTCTTGTTTATTGTAAAATGCCTTTAGAGCCTCATTGTAACCATCTTATTGCGAATGAGCGCAACTGTCACATATCTTCTCAAAGATAAGCCACCACCATTCCAACAAGCTTGTTTTCCGCTGCATTTTACAGTTTCATCTTAGTTCCTTATTGAATAGAAAACTAGTTTTATTGTATCTCTGTTATTTTGTGTTAAACATATTTTAATAATTTGTATTCATTTCTTTCTTCTCATAAAATCCGGATCAGTGGAATTAGAGTGGTCTACTCCTTGTCGTCTTAATGCATGTCCCCAACGAGTTCAGGGTACAAAGAATTGGGTCTCGAGCTTATTTCTCTTGAGGACAAAATCTCTCACATGCCCAAGTGACCTCTCATGGCAGGAGAAAATAAATATGATGGGACAATATATCCTTTCAAAATGTTTCTTGAGGAATCCCTCACGCAACAGAGGAATGCGATGATGGATAGTTTCACACAAATCCTTCGGCGGCTACGAACATGCGATGCATCTTCCTCGAGTGGAAGTGCTGCCCCCTTCAAGGTAAAAATCAACTTTGATATTCCTATATTTGAAGGTTATATAGACGCAGATGTTGTAGACAAGTGGTTGAATCTACTAGAAGGGTATTTTTCTGTCCATAAATTTTCGAATAAAGAAAAGATTACTTTTTTTCTCCTCAAAGCCGTTCCCCATGTCAAAGATTGGTGGGAAACTTTCTGTGAGAAAAAGGAAACATATGAACCCTTATTATTTACAGTTAGGCCACCTTGGAATCCTTCAGGGATTCTATTAAGGAACAATACTACCCTGTCAGAAGTTATGACGATTTGTATACCAAATGGACCACACTGCGGTAATAAAGAGACCAAGCAGTGCCAGAGTTCACAAATATCTTCCATACCTTGCGCACCAAGCTGGGTATCAAATATTTAGAGCGACATCTAGTGCTCAAGTATCACGGTGCTCTGCATAGATACATCCATACCGAAATGGAATTTCTGGACATCTCATCCTTGGGCGTGACATGCCGATATGCTGTCAAAATCGAGTAGAAGCTCAAACAAAAGACACGAAAATTTGGACCTGGGAACCCCTCACAAAAAAATCCAGGAAAGGGCAGCCCCAACCCACAGAATAAAGGACATAGAAAATATGGACAGTATCAGGACAACCAGTCCAAGCTATAAGAAAAGAAGGACATCGACAAGACAAAGAAAGATATCGGGAGGTGGTGTGACTTCCATAAGAGCCCTTGGCATAACACTGCTGACTGCCGCTCAAAGCAGTCGTTGGTGGCCGAAGTGAAAGCCTCTGAATTAGATGCGGGTTCTCACTCTGAGTTAGAACTATAAAGGGGAAGACAAATCATTGACGTGGAACCTAGTGCCACTGTTGCTACCACCAAGCTCCATCCTGGTGAACCAGACGAGCCAAAAGAAGGAGAGTGCCTCTTCCATTCACAGATGTGGGTAAAAGGCACCCCACTGTAGTTCATCATTGATAGCGGTAGCCAGAAGAACCTCATCTCATTGGATGTTGTCAAGCGGTTGGCCTTGCCAACAATGCCACACCCACAAACCTACACCATTGGATGGCTCTGCCAAGGAAGCGATCTTCGCGTCAAACAATAGTGTCGACTATTGTACGATATCAAGCCCTTCAAAGATGAGGTATTGTGTGATGTTGCTCCTTTACAAGTTTGTAATGTTCTTTTGGGCCAACCTTATTTATGGAAATGTCATGATGTATATGAGTCTAGGCCTCGTAGTGTTATTACTACTTTGAATAGGAAATTGTACATGATACCTGAGGCAATCCCTCTTAGTGGTATTTCGTTGATCTTTGCCAAGCAATGCAGGAAGGTCATCTCTCAGACCAAGAAATTTGTCTTCTTCGTGGTTCACTCTAAGAGTGAGTGAAAGATCACAACCACATCTAGGGCCTCTGTGACCAATCTCTCCACACAACAGAAGCAAGTGGATAAGGTCATGGATGAGTACTTAGATATCTTCTCTTCTCCTATCGGGGTACCTCTGCACTTCCAGGTCAATCATCCCAACGATCTGACCCCAGGCACACCGCTACCCAATGGGCTAGTCTATCTTCGCTCTCTATTAGAAAACGAGGAGATCAAGAGGAAGATCCAAGAACTCCTCCACAAGGGGCACATCCATCCCAGCTCATCTCCTTGTGGGAGCCCAATCGTGCTTGTGCAGAAGAAAAACGAGAACTGGCGACTCTGCATTGATTATGTTATCACTCCAAGAAACTCTTTGAGGTTGTAGGTCAAAGATGCTTGGTAACTTAAAGTAAACTTGTTTTTTTGTTTTTGTATGTGTGGAGAAATGGGATAACTCAACTACAGTATGGCCTCCAGACAGTCAAAATGAATAATCAAATGAACCAATGCTCTCAAGGATCAATAATCAGATAATAGCTTTAAAATGTGTGAATAAATCTATACTTATTAACCAAAACCACAGATGTGATGGGTCAAATAATATAGTGAAGAATACTATTAAGTCAAACCTATGAACTGACTAATGAGATGACAATTATTTAGCAGTTAAAATAAACTTGAAATAAAGTATAGAAGAAAGGATGGAAATCTGATATCAATAGAGAGAGAAAATTGTGATCTGTATTATCATATGAAAAGTCTGTTACAAAATAGTATAGTTCCTGTATCCAAAATCCAACCTTTGGGTTCATCAACAATTTGTGGCTTTATATCCTTTACATCAAGATTTCAGATCCTATTTTAATGGATCTGAAATACCTAAAAATCAACATAATCAAAATGAATCTTTAGCACATATGATCTAATCTTATCATCATAAGTCGAAATTGATAGCTGAAGCATTATTTGGCAATTTGCTTATGAAAATCACAGATTCATAAATCTGTCTTTGATGACTAGGAAATTTCTGTCAAGATTAATCATTCCATTTGGTGTTATTTCCTTACCATATGTCTTTAAAACTTAATGAGAAAGATATTCTAGCTTCTCCTAATTATTATCCATCATTTAACACCTTTCCCACGTGTTCAGGAATCCAAAAATCGCGATTTGGGCAGAAAGAAAACGTTTCTGGACTCTTCTGTGCTTTCATCGGCTCTTTTGTCCTAAATCTGCCCCTTTAACTGGTGAAAAGGAAAAATTTCACCGACTCACTACACTGTGAGAAAAACCAATGAGTCGATGAAAGCGCAATTTTTTTTAATGAAAACTGCCTTGGGAAAAATCAAATTTCTGAGTCGTGGAGAGTCCATTTTACACGCTTGAATAGTCGATTGACAACTAGAAATCCTAAGATTTCCAATGGTACTTTCAGATCTGCATTTATAGCTTGGGAAGGCAGTCAAAATTCCCCCACAAGATGAGGCATCATTTTTCAAACAAATTTCAGAATGAATTATTTGATCGCTAACATCTGGCTCAAATTGGGATGGAGACCTCCTTGTGAGGTTTCCAAGAACCTGAAAGACCTTGTGCCTTTAGTATTAAGCATGGAGTCATTTATCCTTTACGATTTATCATTTGAAAACCTATAGCAAACCTGTAACCTTCTTGTTTATTCATTAAATCAATCAACTGAAAATAATCAAGTTGCTCGTTTCCCTCAGAGATCTCAATGCTAAATACAGACTGCTTAATCTCTGTCTGAGAAGAAAGTATGATGAACTGCTGATCTAGAATTTTCATCTCATCATCTTTCTCTCCTTATCTGCTGCAATCTTCCTGTGTCTGCAAATCAGAAAACTAAGGGTCGATCTCACTTTTTTCAATGAACATTGGATCAACAAAAAGATGATCATATCCATGTGTAGCTAACGAAACCAATTCTTCAGATTCATTAAAATCAGAAATAGAGGTAATAAGAAATATTTCATCTCTTCATTACTCTTTTCTAATTCATGTTTATGAGGAAGCACATCACAACGAAGATCATTTGAAAGCTGATGTAGATTGTGAGGAAAAGATTCTTCTCTATTTAGATCTTCAACTTGAGAATGCAATTCATATTTCTCACAACAATTATTAAATAAGAACTCATCTGAAAAATACTTGCTGTCTAATTCCTTTCGCAAAGGTGGTCTTCCTCGCTTTCTTCCCATCATGCAATAATCACAGGTTGATCTGTACATGGTTAACACAAAGAAATTTTCTAAATGGGGAAGGTGTTGGCGCTGGTGAAAATGATCTTTTGTTGTCAAAAGATAATAAGAAAACCCAAATATAGGATTTGAAAGCCGTGAAATTTGAAAAAAATGAATGATGGCCACGACTTGATGTAGACATAGATCTGGTACTTGTTGTTTGGGTGTAATAATGATCAGATCATTCACCACTCTTAAAACTATCCTCCATCTGCCACACAGAATATATGACCAAATCCATCATCATATTCCACTAAGACATGGTGAAAATGTGTAATCGTTCCTGTGCCTCCATTTGAATTGCCATCATGATTACATGACATGTGTACAATATGTCTTTTCGGGTTTTAAAGGCGCTGGAGAAAAAAAACCCAAATCTGCACTTTCACCGGCTCACTTGTTTTTGGAAATTCCATTTAGCCGTTGAAACCTTGAACTTTCACTGGCTAAATTTAGCTTCAAAACAGAGATTAGCCGTTGAAAATCTTTTCTTCGATTTTTTGAAAATATCTTTTGACAATCGATTTATTATAAGAAATAACAAATTATATCCTATACTTTGATACTTGAATTTCTAAAAAATAAATTGTATGGAACTCTATTTATGACCATGCCATCACTAAAAAATGAAACAAACTGACTGGTTCATTTTTGGAGATAACATCTGGGTTTTTTCACCTAATCCTCTGCTAAATTGAAAACTGCCTGTAGCCTGTTGTAGCCTGCCTGTGTATTTCAGAAATCAACAACTAAACATGATCTAGCTGCTTGTATGAGGAGATTATTCTCACACCTACTCCTACTTCTAATCAGTAGGGGCAAATTGATCAAGTAAAACTAAATCTCCAATGTAGCCAAGAAAGAAATTGATTTACTGGTAACCTCCTTGATCTGAATTTGAAAAAGAAAGGAAACCATAGCATGCAAAAATATAGTTTGAAAAGATGACAGAACCAACCATCATCTGACAAAAATATCTTGACTTTTATGCTTCTCATAAACTCCAAATAGTCAGCAATAGGGTCAATAAAGCCCCAAATAAATATCTCCCTTTGCTGTTGTTCCAACCGAAAGCAAAAATTTTACTGGTTGCTGCCTTCACTGATGTCAATGCTGAATGTGGACTGTTCTTCCTCTGTCAAATGAAAATACCATCTCAACTGTTGATCTAAAACTTTCTGCTCCTCACCTTGCTTCTCATATCCGTTGAAATCTGCCTTGGTCTGCAAATAAAAAAAATGAGGGTTGCCCTTAGAATCTGCTGTAGATCTGAAACTGTCACTTGCTAATGTGTCAATATGATAATCATCTTTGGGGTTTTCAAAGGGGACAATATCATCTTCATGACAACCTAATTCAGTAGATGCATTTGATACAATGACAAAAACATCACTATGGTTATCATAATGTGGATCTTCTGCTGCATCAAAGTCTTCATAATTATTTGAATCTTTATTCAGCATACTAAATTCATGACAACATTCTGGATAAAGAATATCATCTGAAAACTTTGTTTTGAAAAACAAATGGAAGGCAACATGCAAATTTTCCAAAGAACTGATACTTGCATTTGGAAGAGACTGGCACCAGTTAAGAGCAAATCCCTCTAATGATTGCCTGGAAAGCTTAATTTGAACATCTTCATGTATAATTTCAAGTCGATTAATAAAGTCATGAAAATCTAGCAGGTGTTCCATTGGTACTTCCCATTGTTCTCCTCAAAATCTGGGAATACTTCTTTTCCATTCATCTTTACTAGGAACTGGATGAGGGTAACCCAAAATACTTGAAAAATTGCAAAAAACATACGTCTTGTTCATTTCATACCAGTGGAGTCGCCATCGGATTTCTAAACAATAGAGTCGCCACTGAATCTTCCTTCATGGAGTCGCCAGATAGATGATTACAACCGATTCTGATGTCTGATCCTTGTCTATCATTAATGGATCAACTATGTGTCATTTCCTAAGGAAGTTATCTTCAACTTTAGTCTTTTGTCCCTGGCAACGACACCAATTTGTTATCACTCCAAGAAACTCTTTGAGGTTGTAGGTCAAAGATGCTTGGTAACTTAAAGTAAACTTTTTTTTGTGTTTTTGTATGTGTGGATCAATGGGATAACTCAACTAAAGTATGGCCTCCAGACAATCAAAATGAATAATCAAATGAACCAATGCTCTCAAGGATCAATAATCAGATAATAGCTTTAAAATGAGTGAAGAAATCTATACTTATTAACCAAAACCACAGATGTGATGGGTCAAATAATATAGTGAAGAATATTATTAAGTCAAACCTATGAACTGACTAATGAGATGACAGTCATTTAGCAGTTAAAACAAGCTTGAAATAAAGTACAAAAGAAAGGATGGAAATCTGCTATCAATAGAGAGGGAAAATTGTGATCTGTATTATCATATGAAAAGTCTATTACAAAATAGTATAGTTCCTGTATCCAAAATCCAACCTTTTGGTTCATCAACAATTTGTGGCTTTATAGCCTTTACATCAAGATTTCAAATCCTATTTTAATGGATCTGAAATACCTAAAAATCAACATAATCAAAATGAATCTTTAGCATATATGATCTAATCTTATCATCATAAGTCAAAATTGACAACTAAAGCATTATTTGGCAATTTTCTTATGAAAATCACAGATTCAGAAATCTGTCTTTGATGACTGGGCAATTTCTGTCAAGATTAATCATGCCATTTGGTGTTATTTCCGTACCATATGTCTTTAAAACTTAATGAGAAAGATATTCTAGCTTCTCCTAATTATTATCCATCATTTAACACCTTTCCCACGTGTTTAGGAATCCAAAAATTGCGATCTGGGCAGAAAGAAAACGTTTCTGGACTCTTCTGCGCTTTCACCGACTCTTTTGTCTTGAATATGCCCCTTTAGCCGGTGAAAATGAAAACTTTCATTGGCTCACTACATTGTGAGAAAAACCAATGAGCCGGTGAAGGTGCATATTTTTTAATGAAAACTGCCTTGGGAAAAATCAAATTTCTGAGCCGTGGAGAGTCCATTTTACACGCTTGAATAGTTGATTGACAACTAGAAATACTAAGATTTCCAATGGTACTTTAAGATATGCATTTAGATCTTGGTAAGGTAGTCAAAAATCCCCCACAAGATGAGGCATCATTTTTCAAACAAATTTCAGAATGAATTATTTGATCGCTAACAGATTACGAGGCTCTTAATAAAATAACAGTTCGAAATCGATACCTGATTCCCCGAATCAACGAACTCCTTGCTCAAATTAGAGGGGCCAAATAATTCAGTAAGATTGGTCTAAATTCTGGCTATCACCAGGTCCCAATAGAAAATACATATGTATGGAAGACTGCCTTCAAGTCAAAACAAGGTCTTTTTGAATGGCTGGTCATGCCCTTTGGTTTGACAAATGCTCCAACAACTTTTATGAGGATGATGGATAATATCGTACGAACTTTCACCAATACTTTTGTAGTGGTCTATCTGGATGACATCCTCATCTACAACAAGACTTGGGTGGAACACTTGCAGCATATTCAACAGGTTCTACACACCTTGCGACAACACAAACTATATGAAAACTTGGAGAAATGATCCTTCGCCATGGACATGGTCCATTACTTAGGATACATCGTTGATCATAATGGTGTGCATGTGGATCTATCCAAGATCCAGGTCATCCGTGACTAGCTAGCCCCAGCCACACTCATTGAACTTCAGAGTTTCTTGGGCCTCACCAATTTCTATTGCAGGTTCATGCTGGGATTCTCTCATATCGCATGGGCCCTTAGCCAAGTAACCAAGGGTGGCGGTAAGTAAAACATTGTGTGGGGCTTGTCCCAAAAACAAGCCTTCGATGACTTGAATAAGAATTTGTGCTCATCCCTGGTAATTTCATTACCAGACCTGCAACATTCCTTTGAGATCGAGACAGATGCTTCAGACTATGTTGTGGGCACCATTCTCACTCAACATGGCCACCCCGTGGCATATCATAGTGAGATGCTATCAGATGTTGTCTGTAAGTACCCTACTTATGACAAATAAATGTAATCCATTGTGCAAGATTTCCGCCAGTGGAGACATTACATTCTTGGGAAGGAGACAATCATCCACACTGATCACAAGCCACTACATTTCATGTAGACCCAAGGAAAATTGCATAATGACCTCCACAAAAGTGGTCAACATACTTACAATAGTTCCACCTCAACATCAAGTATAAAACATGAAGTACCAACTAAGTTTTTGATTGCCTCAGTTGACCTCCAGTTGCAGCACTCACCATGGTGCTAGACTCTTGTAGCCACGATACCTTTGGATGGCCCCACCTTTACGAGACAGACCCTGACTTCTCTACCACATACCAAATATTGGGAGCCAACTCAATGGTCTCTAATTTCCATATTCAGGGTGGGTTCTTGTGTCACCTGGGCCATCTCTGCATTCCATCAAGCGATCACATGAAGCTAATTTGGGATGCTCACTACATTAGGGTGGCTGGACACTTTGGTGTCGAAAAGACAATGGTAGTGCTGCATAAACATTTCTACTAGTCAAAACTTCGACAGGATGTCACCAAGTATATCAGTTCCTGCACTGCCTGCGCTATTGCCAAACCGGCCACTAAGAAATAGGGACTGTACACCCCTCCTACTCCTGACAGGGCATGTGAATCCTCTCAATAGACTACATGTCGGGCCTCCTGTTCACTAAGAGGGGAAATGACTGTATTTTTGTGGTTGTTGATTGCTTTTCCAAGATGGCGATTCTAGCTGCCTGCAAGAAGAACATCACAACATAAACCACTAGCAAGATCTTCTTTGAATGAGTATGGGTACATCTTGGGATCCCACAAACCATTATCTCAGACCGTGACAGTCAGTTCCTTAGCTCATTCTTGTCGAGACTCTAGTCACTGTTGGATACCAAGCTCACCAAATCCACTACCTTCCACCCCCAGACAGATGGCCAAATTGAGGTCATCAATTGGATGGTCGTACATATCCAGCGCATGTACAATTCAAAACATCCCTGCACATGGGATGTGAGTATTCCATATGTCCATAATAGCTACAAACGATCCATGCATAGCTCAAATGGACATAGCCCCTTTCAGGTGGGGTTGGGATTCCAACCATTGGGCCCCATAGATGTTGCACTACCCTTGGCGACCACCTCGAACGAATCATCCCTTGCTCCACCAGAAGCTGACAAAGCCACCCAGTTCATTGAGCAGATCCAACACATCCACCAACAGGTTTAGTATATTCTACATAAGTCTAATGCCAAGTACAGGCAACTCCATGATCAACATCTGGTGCCACATAAGTTTCAGGTGGGAGACAAAGTTTGGTTGCATTTACAGAAAGAATTCCTTATAGGGAGCTATCGAAAGCTTCTCCCACTTTGTTATGGGTCGTACACCATCACCAAGGACGTGGGTGACAATTATTTTGAGCTCAACATTCCCCCCTTCCTTGGTCTGCATCCAGTCTTCAACGTGGCTCTCCTTTTCCCATCTTTCCCACCATTATTGGACACCTCGGATATAGCAGAGAAGTTGGCACCAACAAAGGTCAACCCTGACTACATGCAACAAAAATCTAGTGATCATATTGTGTGGACACACAGATCAAGGGCACTCGACAACAAAGGATCCATATTTATCGAGTCATCAAAGAAGGGAAACTCCCGCACCAAGGCAAGTGGCTCACCTGGGGAACTCAACGCAATGGATACCATTGCTTCATAAGGAGGGAGTATTGATCTAGGTGGATATCGGTGGCCACCCACCTATTCCATTGGCTCGAAAAACATTTTTCCACCTTGGCAGGTTTTCGACAGTTTTTCGGGTTTCAAACTTCCGAGGTCGTTTTGAGGCCCTAAACGACGTTTTTTGGGGATTTGGGGCCCAAGTGATTTCCTTAGACACTAAACTAGGCTAGTGGAAATTTTTTCTTCTCATTTAGATCTTTCCAATGGGCTATCGTGCACCTAAAATAGAGATCGTATGCAAAAGTTACGACCTTGGGAAGTGATGTACTAACTTACCCAAACGGAGCCCACATGACTTTTGGCGCTTCATCTCCTAGGGTTAGGTTTTTGGATGTCTAGGGTTTTTGACATTCATGTTTATTGTAAAAGGCCTTTAGAGCCTCATTGTAACCATCTTCTTGCGAATGAGTGCATCCGTCACATCTTTTCTCATAGATAATCCACCACCATTCCAACAAGCTTGTTTTCCACTGCATTTTATAGTTTCAGCTTAGTTCCTTATTGAATAGAAAACCAGTTTTACTATATCTCTGTTATTTTGTGTTAAGCATATTTTAATTACATGTATTCATTTCATTCTTCTCATAAAATATGGATCATATATAGAACTAAGTATGTATCATATGGAAGTGTTGAAAGACATAAGTCCTAGTTAGTTTCCAAAGGATTGTCTCAAGTTGAAGGAATTGACTATAATGAAACATTTTCCCTGGTATCCAAAATGAATTTCATTCACCTTGTTCTAGCCCTTGATGCCTCACATAGATGGGAGGTCCATCAAATGGATTTTATATCCACATTATTGCATGGGAATATGGAAGAAGAAATATACATGGAACAAACTCCTAGCTATGTTCAGAATGACTCCAACATTATATGTTTCCTTAAGAAATCTTTATATGGCCATAAGCAAGATCCCCGAGCTTGGTATGCTAAAATGGATAACTTTCTTATTGACACAAGTTTTTCTATATGTCATTATAACCCCAATGTATCTACCAATAAAGTAAGAATCCATATCATAATAATATTTTGTTTATGTCTATGGCCTTATCCTCACTAATAATGCCCTAAACTCTTAACCCGTGTGAAATCCAACCTTAAAAAGAAATTTGAAATTACAAACTCAGGCTATTTGCATTATTTCCTTGGCCTCTAAGTATTGAAAACTAAGGAAAGAATTTCCCTTTCCCAGTCTAAGTATGCATGTGACCTTCTTCGTTGTTTTTACATGGAATATTGTAAACCAACCTCTTCTCCCTTCCAGTCTAGAGTCAAACTTGTTGTCACCTATACTATTCTCTAAGTTGATTCCACTTTGTATTATCAGTTGGTTGGTTTCCTTTTGTATTTGAATCATACTTATTTTGATATTTCCTTTGTTGTTGGTATTTTTTCCCAGTATATGAAAACACCCCATGAAATCCATTAGAAAGAAGTAAAAATGATACTTTGATATATCTAGGGTACAATTCAATTTGGGATACATTACATTTCAGGGGGGGATCCTTTGTTGGCTGGTTTCAGTAATTCAGATTGGGATGGTGACCCTAATGATCAAAAGTCTTCTGCAAGTTATTTTTTTAATCTTGGTTATGAGCCTGTCACTTGGGATTGTAAGAAACAACCTACTCTTTCTCATTATTTAGTATAAGTCGAATATCAAGCATCGATTAATGTAATTCAAGAAGCCTTATGGCTTCGATATATCCTTCCAGAGTTTAGATTTAGCAGCAACACCCGACCACCCTTTGGTGTGACAATCAGAGTGCCATCAAAATCACTAAAGATCCAGTTCAACATCAACACAAAAAACACATTGAGTTACAAATTCACTTCATCAAAAATCTTATTCATGATCTTGTTCTTGAAGTGCTTTGTTTCCCCACAAATCATCAAGTTGTAAACTTTTTTACAAAGTTTCTTACAGAAACACAGTTTTCCAAACTTCGATCTAAGTTATGAGTTCATGAAGTTGTCATTAGGAGGGGATAGGCTCTAATGCATCCTTCCTTATCCTATTGTATAACCTTTGTAAACCCTTCAATATTATCCCAAGTTGCTCTTAAGGGAGGATGTTAGGATATTTAGACACTTAGGAGTTATTTAAGATCAACTTGGTTTAATGTGCCTTTAAGTAAAAGTGTGTTTCTTTAGTATGCATTAGTATGGTTTGTAGTTATGTAATCTGATAGTCACAATATGTTCTAGACATAAAATGATCAAACATATCATATTCTCCTTGATCTTAATGGCTCTATTGATTTGTGGATTAACACCCAACTGGTCCATGGTCTCCTTTTAAAGAGCATGGAGGGTCATTTTTTGATGATTTATTGTGAGAAACTCTCTTGTAAAACATTTTTATTTTTCATTAATATATTGTCTCAAGTGGCCACATTGACTGGGGCCATGGACTATTTCCCTCTTAGAGGGTTTTAACCACAAAAAAGAATTGGTGTTATGATATTTTATCTGATTGTGTAAGTAGTTTCTTAAGGTGTTAATCTAGGTGGATATTGGTGGCCACCCACCTGTTCCAAATTCCAACTGGCTCATCTTGACAATTTTCAGTTCAACACATTTATTTGTAATGGGGACATTTCTTTGTAATTGTGGGTTCTGCACTTACAGAGCTGTTATGAAGCCCTACACATAATCCAGGTGGATATTGGTGGCCGCCCACCTATTGCAACTGGCTTATTTTGGAAGTTTTCAACTCAGTACATCTTTCTGTACTTCCAGGGCCGTTTTGTGGCTCTAAACAGTGTTTTCTTGGCTTGCCATAGTCAAACTATAGACAAAATTAGTGTTTGATGGCATAATGCATAGTTCTCAAAAATACCTTCCAAAGAGCTATCACATGCCTAACACGGAGATTGTATGCAAATGTTACGAACCTAGGAAGTTAATGTACTAACTTACCCCAATGGGGCCCACATGAATTTTGGTGCATCATCTCCTAGGGTTAGGTTTTTGGATGTATAGGTTTCTGGTATTCATGTTTATCATAAAAATTCCTTTAGATCCTCATTGTAATCATCTTATTGCGAATGAGCATAGCTGTCACATCTCTTCTCAGAGATAAAGCTGCCACCATTCAAGTGAGTCTTGCACTCTGTATTTTTACAGTTTCTGTACATTTCTTTCGTTAATAGAAATAATGTATTGTTGTATTTCTCTATTTATGGCAATTTTTATGTGTATTTCATTGCAATATCTCTTCTTTCATTTTGTTCCAAAAATAATCTAGATTAGTGGTATCAAATTAGGCTGCTCTTAATTGTTTTTCAGTGCATGTCCTCGACGAGGTCCAAGTATAGCAATTTGGGTCTTGAGCTTGTCTCTCTTGAGAACAATCACTCTCGCACGCCCAAGATACCCTCGATGGTGACAAAAAATAAAAATGACAGAGAAAAAGATTCTATTAACCTGTTGCGTGAGAAATCTCTCGCATGACATAGGGACAAAATGATGGAGAATTTTTCCCACATCCTTCAATTTCTACCGATAGAAATAGGTGCATATTCATCAAACAACCACTTTGGAGGAACCTCTCTTTTCAAGGCACAATTTAATTTTGATATTCCCGTAATTGAAGGTTAGATAGGTGCATATGCCTTAGAAAAATGGTTGAATCTAATAGAAGGTTATTTCTTTGTTCAAAATTTTTCCAACAGGGAAAAGATCACCTTCACACTCCTCAAGGTTCTCCCCATGTCAAACATTGGTGAGAAACTTACTGGGAGAAAATTTCCACAAAGGAATATGGACTATATGGGGCCGAGCCCACTTGGGATTTTTTTGTGGCAGCGGTCAAGGAACAATACTACCCTGTTGATAACTATGAAGACCAATACATGAGATGGACCACACTATGGCAAGAGAAGAACCAAACAATGTCAGAGTTCAAAAATACTTTCCATATCTTGCGCACCAAGCTAGGTATCAAAGGCTTTGAGCATAATCTGGTTGTAAAATACCGTGGGGCTCTGCATAGGTACATCCAAACCGAAATGAATTTCCTAAACATCTCATAATTGGGAGCTGCCTATCGATATGTTGTCAAAATTGAGCATAAATTTAGGCACCAGAACAAATGGGAGTTTGTGTCTGCAAATCTGAAACAACCAAGGCATGGTAAAGACACCCCTAACCAACAACCTCCAGACAACCAGTCCAAGACACAAGACAATAAGGATAAGGGAAACATGAAGAGTGACACTGGGAAGTGGTGTGATTTCCACAAAATCCCCTGGCACAACACCGATGAATTTCACTTGAAACAGTCATTGGTGGTCAAGGTCAAAGACAATGAGCCAAAACCTGATTCAATCTATGATCTAAAAAATATTGAAAATAGATAGATCATCGACACAGACCTCACTGCTAATTTCACGACACAACAATTCAACCAGACGAACTAGTAGATCTTGAAGAGGGGGAGCGTGTTACGAGGAAAATCTCTCTATGGCTAGGGTAAACCACAACAGATGGAAATGACTGCATAAATAAACTCTCTTCTCAAGTATGATATATAAACAAATATGCTAGCAAGACAAGATAAAAGGCCTACCTTTTCCAGACGTTCTATGAAGTCCACCATTGAGCACTTGACCCAAAGCAATATATCTGCAACTAGTCCTCAACAACCAACAAAGCAAGCATATGGTGATATTATATGATGTTAGCACATTCAATAGAATAATCCATTAATAAACATGACAAATACACCCATGGAATAATAATTCAAATATTTTCAAGATATCAATTGGATGGGAAAAGAGTATTTCTATTAATAAATGATCAGTAGAAGTGAAAATGTTATAGATTTCTGTGTCGGCATGGTTCAGAACCGAGAAAATAAGTTCCTTCCAACTGGGACTCCACCACTTCAATCCTCCACCAAAGGCAAGCTCATAAGAGAGAAACAATGAGGTTCTCAATCAATAAGGGAAGAGCTTGGGGGTTGAACACTGTGTTCAGACTTAAAGGACAAAGGGATGCAAACTCAATATGAAGTAAATAATTTCTCTATAGTAACTTTGCTCTCAAAGTTGAATTCTTTCTCCTCTTTCCATAGCTTAGAATTGGCCCATTTATAGCCTTGAAAATGGAACTGAAGGGTCGATTCAAAATGTTTCTAGTATATGGAAGGCCAAGGATCATAGATCCCCTGTCATGACATGGAAACCCGACATCAATTTTCATTTATTGGCACAAGTCCCGATGTACACGGGCTGTAGTGGAGCAGCCTACATAAACACATGTTGTATAGTAGGCAATATGCGTACATGTGGAAAAATATGTATTTTTGGATCCGGATTTTACAAACAGGGATGGTAAGTCTGCATGGGGAAATGGAAAAATGCCTTTTGTGTAAGATTGCACAGGGTGAGGAAAATATTTGTATAACAGATGCCCCTAATGTGTGAGGTCAGAGGACTATCTGTGATGTCTGAAATACATTATAAAAAACCCATAAGTGGAGTGGTGGGGAACCAGATGGAAGAAATAGTTTCTCATTACATTCTGCACCAACTTTGCATACATGGATGCCAATAAAATTACACTTCAGATCTATGTGAAAACATACCAAACAAGTGTCTGTGGCCATGAATAGGAATATACAAATGCGGTTACATGCCAAAAAGCTATCATAGTCACAAACAAGGCCCAATAGAACCAGTCTCAAAACCAATCTGAGCATATCTATATACAATGGAGTACAATATGATCTCCCACGATCACTGAATTCATATAGGTATTGGTCCAATGAAAAGGAAACAACAGCTCAGGAAAGCTGCAGCCACATAGTTATGTCTTCAAGTCTTCTACACAATCCACCAAGGGTGCAAGTCTACATCATGTGAATAAAGGAGTTGAGGTCAAACACAATGAGACATCATTTGATTCCCGATCAATGAGGTATACCGTTAACGAACGCGAGACAACCTACTGATAATGAAATAAGGTATCAAGGAACCGAGTACATTCTTACAAGTGTGAATAAAGGAGCTGGTGCCGAACACTTGAGGAATCCATCGATTAGGAGACATTGATGTATTCCCAACTATCGATGGAGAGAGAGAATGCCACTAATGACTGCAAGCCTCAAGGTACTCATAATACTCTTGGTCTCGTTTCCAAAATAAATGGGCTGAAGTTGATGGAAGGAGATTGTTGGCAGAGGGGTAGACCCAGGGTTCAATGCTTCAACAATGCACCAAAAAAACCCTAACTACCTGCCCTTTTGACAACACCTGTGAAGAAAATGAAGTCTCACTCGAGGTAGAGGCAGGGGGGGTTGCAGGACTCGGGTGTCTACAACCAAGGTGGGACATAGATATGTGATTCCAACACTTAGAAAAACACTTAGAAAACAATATGCATTAGTTCTTGAGTCTCATTCACATCGCATATTAAACCCTTATTATAGATCAACGCAATAACAATAAAGATCAAGCACCTTCGATCACTTAGCATATAGAATTAGCTCAGATCTAACATTCATTCATATTTAATACCATTAATCCCTAAGAAGCAAAATTATATCCATTCATCAGACATTATAATCACAGTACTAAGAAGATAAACAACATAATTCACATCGCACAAATCACATCAATACACAAGATATACTCGGTTCACAACCCAAGGTTCAATGCTTCAACAACGCACCAACAAAACCCTAACTACCAACCCTTTCGGTATCACCTGTGAAGTATATGAAGTCCCACCCAAGGTAGAGGGAGGGGGGTTGCAGGAATCAGGTGTCTACAACCAAGCTGGGACACATATCCGTGATTACAACACTTAGTAGAACACTTAGACAACAATATGCATTAGTTCTTGAGTGTCATTCACATTGCAAATTAAACCCTTATTATAGATCAGTGCAATAACAATAAAGATCAAGTACTTTGATCACTTAGCACATAGCATTAGCTCAAATCTAGAATTCATTCATATTTAATACCATTAATCCCTAAGAAACAACATTATATCCATTCATCATACATTATAATCACAATACTAAGAAGATAAACAACATAATTCACATCGCGCAAATCACATCAAGACACAGGATATACATGGTTCACCTCAGTGTGGGGCTACGTCCACCAACTTCTTATTCCTCTTTATTAGTCTTCAATATTCTTACATTCATCCACTATGGTGCACAAATACACAGATCCAAAGTCCATAGAGGACAGGAGATCTACTCGCTGCACACCAGATCCTCCTTCCCAAAATCAGGTCAAGGCACAAAGCCAACTCCTTAGTAGCACAAAACCTTACTTTACACAACTAGTTTGCACAAATAAACTTACAAAACACTTTCACTTAGCTCCACAATTCTTAACATATTCTTGCACAAAGCCGATACTTCTTGCACTAAGCCAATTACAAAATACAATCGATTAGACTTATTACATCGCTTAGTTACGTATTTATACATTTGCAAAGAGGACAAATCATGGGTAAAACCATGGGTCGACATCCCATAAACCATTACATAAACCCTAGTAAACCATTTTCTTGGTTCACAAGCCCACAAAATAAGCGAGATCCCGCGATCTCAGTTCCGCTTGGGCGCTCCATCTTCGACCAGCCTGTCAAAGTCTCAAAAGTGGTAAAAAATGACCAATGTTTCTTCAAAACTTGGTCAAGGGACAACAAGCCCCCAAAAATCACCTATAATTCGTCCCTAGTCACTCAGATCTAGGCAAAGCTGCTTCAAAGGCCTCGAGATTAGCTCGAGATGCCTTGAATTGCTTCTTCACCAGAGCCCCCTGCTCGACGAACTCCTGAATCACTTTCTCTGTAATAGGCCCTTCCAGGTGTTGTTCCATTGTCGCAACCACTTGGTTTAGCTATGAGCCTTGTCCTTCAATATCTTCGAAAATCGTGCAGGCTTTGTCTTGCACCAACTGTAGTCTCTGTGTAACTTCCATGACTATGCTCTAGATGGTAGTAATCTACTGCTGGGCCACGCACTGTTCTTGTGATCTATTCATTTTCTCAATTGCAGTGAGTGACTTCATCTGCTCCTGCAAGGTGGATGCCTACTACTGCGCCTCCTACAGTTTCACTTCTAGTTCCCCCAGATCTAGATCTTCTGTGAGGCGTTCATAGGTTTGTGTACTTCTGTTGCTCAATTTCTTACATTCTGAGGCGAGGGTATTGATCCTTCCAACTGTGCTCTTGGCGACTTCCTCCCTTTGATCATGCACTTCTGCAGAGTGCTCGACACTTCTTGGATCTCTAACTCTGTTATCCATGCTTGAACCTGCTGAATGACCTCAATGAGCTTCCCCACTTGCATCTTGACTGACTCTGGTTCCTCCTATGTCAAGCCCAACATAGAGCGAAGTGTTGTGGTCACCACTTCTTTGACCGCAGTCTGCTCTGCGAGCAATTGGTCTTTTTATTTTTGTATCTTTGCATTGTCCTCCTCATACATCACCCAAATTTCATCTTTCTCCTTCTCGTAGGTGGTTACGCAAGACTACACAACTCGTAGTTTCTCTAAGACCTCCTCCTTTTCTTGCTTCAAGGATTTTGTAGCCTTTTCCTTCTCTTCTTGGACTCGCTGAAGTCGAGCCTTTGTTGCATCTGCTAGTCTTTGTAAAAGGGTGGGCTCATCCCCTAATTATGTAATATTCTATGAAGGGGGCGTAGTAGGTACTGCGCGACTCGAATGGATGGCTTGTTGTATCGTGTTGGCACAGAGGTAGACCCAGGGTTCAACGCTCAAGAGCACACCAAAAAAACCCTAACTACCGACCCTTTCGGAAACACCTACGAAGCAGATGAAGTCTCACCTGAGGTAGAGGCAGAGGTGGTTGTAGGACTCAAGTGTCTACAACCTTAGTTGGGACACAAATCTGTGATTATATTGTTTACAGAGCACTTAGCACCGATAGATTATCAATATTCAACCATTACTCTACTTCTCAGATAGCATAAAGCATCACAACATTCACTTAGGTCTAAGGTATTTCAACATTTAGCCATAGTAAAACAGATCAGATCTGGAAGATCAAAACTAAGTACAATCATACATGTCTAATAAGCACAAAGCATAAGAAGATCTATCTAAACATTTTCAAGCACTTAGCAAAAGAAGGGATAAACACATCAAGTCGAAGCACAAAATAGAACACACAATATTTACGTGGTTCACCCCCACCTTGTTTCAGGATTAATCCGTAAGTGCGGACACAAGCCGATCTCCCTAGATCCACCTGGATCTAGAACAAAACAGGACATAATAATACTCTTTCCCTAGATCTAGCCTATTGAATGAACTAAGAGACAAGGATCATGGACATACCTTATGAACGCTTCCTTAGGTCTCTGTTGTTCCAAGCTTCGCTCCAATGCTCTTGTGTCGTTCAGATCACAACAATACAAACCAATCGAAGTGAAGACAAATCAATATATTCAATAGCTAATCTATACATATGATCAAGGAGTTATGTACTAAAGAAGACATATCTTTATGGGAAAAAATAATATTGCTGTATTATATTAAATGTGAAAGAGAGATTA
>SNQJ01S0011880.1:46057-69111 GCA_010110895.2 Picea sitchensis | reverse complement strand
CTCTCTTACAACAACATTCTCAGTAGAAGAAACATTGATGGATTTCGGCTATACGTATGCTCCTAACCTCATCCATCAGGGGGCATCTGTTATCACTGAAATTTCGTCCGCACATGGTGACAAGAACTCAGCATCGTCAAACAATAATGAAGTCATTCATGGCATTGAATTAATTTCATAGCATTCCAGAAAGGTAAAAAACTATAAAAAGTAACCAAAAATTGAAGGGCGCTTTACAGAAGTTTGGTGCACGCGTACATGCGCGGAATAGGAACGTACCATGAGCGCATACACGCACGATGCGTGACTGCTGGCGCAAAAACCTGCGCACCTGGTAAACGACACATTTATTAAATTGGTCGGCCTCCCAACCACTTATGGATCAGCTCCCAAGCCGATTTGACCTTCAAATTTGAGCTGAATTCGCATGGTAGGATGGTAAAAGACCTAATGAAGCCCTAAAGAGCCCCTTTTCACACTTCGAAGGAGTTACATCATCACCCAATGCAATGCTATAAAAAACCATGAAGAAACATCATTTTCTCAAGGAATTTCATGTAATGTTATGCTGCCTAGATTGTTTTAAGGACTCACTCCTTGACAATAACACATTGGCACCATTTCATAGAGCCATTCACCTCTCCATTGAGTGGATGTGCTTGGAGTTCTTTCACCACCATTTTCATTTTTCTTATTGTAAGGAGAGCAAGTTTGTGAGGGCCCAAGAGCCTTCCTTTGGAGGAAGAAGGGACCCATAGTCCCCTTTCTTCATTGTGCTTTGATTTCATCAATAGATCAGCCCAAAAACATTGGTGATATTGGTATTTTTGTGTTTGTTGTTTCTTTATCCATATGCTCATAGTTTTAGTTTGTTTTAATTTAATTCTTGCTTATAGTTTTGTTTTGTTTTCTCTAACTCTTTCCTCTACAACTGTCATGCTCAGAAAGACCCAACTGGGCATGTAATCACCCTTGATTTGCTCACCAAGTCGACGAAAAGGGTGCAAACAATGATCATTGGACAATCTTAACCAAGGTTGCGAGCTCAAATTCTTGATTTGGAAAAAGTGTTCTTCGTGCATGGCGCGATAGGATAAATAGGAAACTCAACAACATATTGCTTGAAACGGGTATGAGGCTTCATTAAATATTCTTCTATCTGTAATGGCATGGTCCAACGGTCAGGTGGCTAGCCATAAATGTTTTTACAGCCATTCAGAGCATCATTCGAATGGATATATCATCCTCAATGACTATATTTCTTTGCCACGATGAAGTGACCTATGTCACTGTTATGATATCTCGACGAAGTTCAAATTCTACAAATTTTACTTTTGCAAGGATCCCTCTGAAACCTTCTATAATTTTTCAATCTTATCCCTCTTCTTACTTAGCTTCCTAGCCTTCTTTCCAGTGAACTTCATCTCAATATTCTTCTTTCCATTCTGATTCTTATCTTCTTTAGATATAGTTACTATGGGTTGTTGAGAATATTTCAGGGTTAACATATCTTCTGCTTATGGAGTACGTACTTTAGTCTTCTGAGGGTATGCTAGCGGTCTTGCAACTTCGACATCAGAGTATCTAGGGTCAAATAGCTTTGATCCGTTCTACTGTTCTTTAATCAATTGAGAGATCTTTCTGGTCATGAAATATTTTAACTCTTGTTTCTTCTGTTCCAAGGCTTCTTCTTCTTATTTTCATCTGGCTTGATCTCTTTCAATCCAAGGTTTCCCTAGTAACATGGTAAACATGGCGCTGTCTTCAATACATTTGATAATCTCAAAATATTCCTTTGTCGAAGTTCCATTGACAGTCGTAGATATCTGTGCAAGCCTCCCACATAAACTTACCAGCTTCCTTCTAAATAGGCATATTCCTCCTAATGAAGGGATCATAGCATGATACCCTATAGCTTCCCAAGTTCTTTCTGGCATAATATTCAGTTGTGTCTCTTCATCAAGAACACAGTCAATGTTGAAGTCCCCTATTCTTTCTTCAATGCATTCTTTTTCTTTGAAAATCTCTGATAATCTGACATGCCAGTGGTCATTCAGGGTCTCTTTCATTTGTATCAATACTTTCTATGATTCTTATTGGGGTTCTACCTTTTCTAGATCTGCCTTAGGGTTTTTTTGATTCAGATTCATTCCTTCAAGCTTAGAGATCATTCTAGGGAAATCCAACACTTCATGGTCCATAGATTTACAACAAAGACAACTAGGTATTCTTCCAGGGAATTCCTTAGAAAGATGTCTTGGTCCTCTACAACTGTAATAGAGGGTCAATCTTCTCTTTCTTTTAAATGATCCCCAGATCCCTTTATACTGTGCACTATGATCATAGGAGTTAACCTGCAACAAATTCTTTCTAGGATCCTGCATCCATTTGTTAGTCCAAACATTCTTTCTATGCATAGGTATAACATATCTTTCATTATTCTTATCAAATCTATTCATATCAAACCTTCTTTCGTCTATTAACACCCTATCTTTCAAACTAGGATAAAACCTATCAGATATACCTAGATCCATAATCTAGAAACAAAAATTTCCACCTATATTACTTTTACAGAGCATAGAGCTTTCGGATCTAAGACTTCTTTAACAATTATTACCTTTTTCAGAGAACAAAGCTTAAATATATTACCTTTTTCAATCATAACTTCTCACTTTTACCTTCCTTGGAGCACAAAGCTTTCAAATCGGGACTCTTTCTCTCATATCTAACCTTCTTTCTTTAGTACCGAGTTTCCCAGATTAAGTAGAATACTGCGCACTAGGGCATAGATCTATGCACAGAGCTTTCACAGTTTCAGAATGGATCTTTGCATAGAGCTTCCTCTTTATTAGTTCCCAGCAATCACAATTTCAGGTCCCGACAACAGAACCATTTGTTGGCACAGAGGCATACCCAGGTTTCAATGCTAAAGAGCGCACCAACAAATCCCTAACTACTGGTGCTTTTAGCAACACCTGCGAAGCAGATGAAGTCTCACCCAAGGTAGAGGCAGGGGTGGTTGCAGGACTCAAGTGTCTACAACATTTGTTGGGACATAGATCTGTGATTATATTGTTTACAGAGCACTTAGCACAGATATATTATCAATATTGAACCATTACTCTACTTCGCAGATAGCACAAAGCATCACAACATTCACTTAGTTCTAAGGTATTTTAGCATTTAGCCATAGTAAAACAAATCAGATCTGGCAGATCAACACTAAGCACATTTATACATGTCTAATAAGAACAAAGCATAAGCATATCTATCTAAACATGTCCAAGCACTTAGAAAAAGAAGGGATAAACACATCAAGTCAAAGCACAAAGCATAACACAAAGTATTTACGTGGTTCACCCCCACCCTGGGGCTACGTCCACCAAATCTTATTCTTTATTGTCTTCAGTCAAATAGGTTACAAGCACAAAGCCACCAAAACCCTACTCTGCATAGGACAGGAGATCTGCGCACCTCGCTAGATCCTCCTTCCATGAGTATCTGAGCACCCAGTGTCTTACAAACACTTGCACTTAACATTGCAAGTTCAACAGTATGAACATAGCCTACTCAATCACATAGAAATATTTACCATCACATAGATGTATTCTACTACTTACATCACCTAACTTACTTATTTATACATACAAAATAGGCCTAAACATGGGAAAATCCCATGGGCCGACATCCTATTCCCATTACATTATCCCAAAAATCCAAAAAGGACCCAAAAGTGGGACGAGATTTCGCAGTATCCGCTTCGCCTGGCGCTCCATCTTCGACAGGCTATCAAAGTCCCAAAAATGGTCAATCATGACAAATTATCTCCCAAAACTTGGTCAAGGGCCAACATATCTCCTTCAACTTCTTCTCTATTATTTCATACAACTTATCCTGCTTCGCTCCATGTCTCTACAAGATATCCTCTAAAGAATCTTCAATGGCCATGATTATTAGACTGACATCGTCCTCTGTGAGCACATTCTTCGACTGGGGTTTATTGGCACGAGTATTTTTTCTTGCCAAAGGTTTCTATGGAGAAGCCTTCCTTTTCTGCGAGCCTCTGTTCCAATAAGGGGATCCTAAGGCAGTGTAGCTACACCTCCTTTTTTTTCTCCTTTATCCCCTCCTCCTTCTCTCTTTACTTCATCTCCTCCTCCTCCTGCAGGTGAGTCATACACACTTTCCTCTGAGGCACTGCCAATCTCTATGTCTTGGAATTCCTCTTTTTTCTTCTTTTTCTTCGCGCTAGTTTGTCTGTCATGCTCGACCCGGGGGACCAAAGGGCTTCCTATGATGTCAGGGTTAGAGAGTTCTACATATTCAACCAGTACAAGGAACTCCACCGGACATTCTTTGGTGATCTCCTCCATGTCTTCGTTGGTCAACTTATAATAGGACTATAGCTGCTCCTTACTCTCATCCTTGCGTGCAGTGATCTAGATAAAGTGTCGATCTGCGTGGAACTTCACTAGCGGTCTGTACTGGTGCAATGTGTTCGATGTCATTCATGGAAATGCCTCAATATCATGCTTCAGTTGTAGGTATTAGGTGTGGAACACTGCATTCAACTGCCACTGCTTTGACATATCATTTGTATACCACAAGGTGGAGAACCTTGTGACCAACGACTACAATGGATCAACTTATGGAAATGTCACTCCTTCTGGCATCTGCCTAGCGACAAATGTGATCAATACAAGTAACCAACTGAAATGGAATTCATACACTTGATCCTGTTCTTCGCGACAATCCTTCTCGAGGTCGTTGACGAGGTAACTCCCCTAGTTCATTTGCATTCCTTCTACGCACTTCCCTGCGAGGTCTACTATGAACCCAATGACCTATGTCGGATGGTTCTTTCTGATGATATTTCCAGTTATAATATGAAAATCAAGGCACACTATGCCATCCTAGATGGAGGCTACCTTGTAGCCTCGCTTTCCCTTTTCTACATCGCCATAATCCTCCTTTATGCGCTGTGCTAGGGAGTGATATGAAGTATTCCCTAGGTAGAACTGCTGAGGGTTTGGTCCCTGCATGCTCAGTCCTGTGATGAGGTGGATCAATGCTGGATCCACAGTAACGCGCCTGTCGAGCCACATATATCCTCTGTGGTAGCATGACAGGAGGGGTTTAATGCAAGTGTTAACCTCCTGATGTAGGCCAAAGTGAGGGATCTTCATTAAATTTAGGATCGTGGATTACACGAGTTCCTTAATCCACATTTGGGAGACTATGCATGGATTCTTCCCAGTCATCTTCATCAAATACCTATGGGGTGCGAGCATCACATAATTCTTTCTGTCACCGAGGTTGAAATCACTATTCTTCAGAGTTGGGATCTATCCCAACTGGGGTCCAACTATGCGTATCCACTTTTGGATGTATGTAGTGATCAACGTGTACTTGAATTCACGTGGGATGCTGTCACAGTTAAATGTGCCAGCCAAAGGTGGTATATAATTTGGAAAAACTGATGGGATTTGCTTGGTGTTAGCCAGATCATCGTGGTGCTTGATTTTCTTCTCAGTCACGGGTCGGCTAGAACGACGTCCAGTCGAGGGAGATGTTTGCAGTCCCCCAGTCGACGATGCCTGTATTCCTACAGACATAACTCTCTCAGCCATGAGATCCATGAGAATCTCCTCCACAGACTTCTCTAACGCCCTATGTTTGCTCGTCATTCACAGTTGTAACCAAATAGATCAGGTAGGAGAATGGACAAGCGAGGTAATCAAATAGATGGCGAGGTCTAGAAATCATAGTGCGATATACATTCGATTCTTTGTTAGCTTGGATAATTATGGGTGGAAAAAAACAGTCTTGACATAGTGTTCGACAGGTTAAATAAGAAAGCGTCATAACATATTTCTCCAACAGGCAGGATTGCGTCCATCAATGATAATCCGTCCGTTATGGTGTGGTCTCAACAGTCCTTTTACTCATAAATGCATTTTCTAGCCATTATGTGGCATCATTCTAATGGTTTGGGTGCCTCCAATGGTCATATAGCTTCGTCGTGGTGAAGTCCCATTCTGTGCGGTTCTGTCATTTCGACGAGGTTCAAGTTCTGCAAATGTACCTCCTGTGAAGTATTCTATGGAACTTCCTATAGTTTTTCTAACTTGGCTTTCTTCTAACTGAGCTTCCTTTCCTTCTTTCCTGTGATATGACTCTCTGGATTCCTCTTTCCATTATTATTCTTATCTTCTCTTAGGGTAGTGACTTCGCGTTGCTAATGAGCTCTTACAGATTATGAGATTAATGTCCCTTCTATTACTATTTCTGGGGTGTCTATACTTATTTATTGCATGGACAAGTTCTTCAAGCCTTCTTGCATTCTTTCAACTTCAATAACTAATTCTCTTTCCCTCTGTTTCTTCAACTTATCCTCTTGTTCTTCTGTTAGTCGCTCTAATTTTCTAGTTATGAAGTTCCTTAGTTATTTCTTTTTCTGTTCTGTAGCTTCCTCCTCTTCTTTCCTTCTGATATTCTCCTTCTGATTCCAAGTCTTTCCTAATAAAAGTGGACAAGGAGTGATGTTCTCAATAAAATTAATGACTTGAAACTCTTCTTCAGTCGATGTTTCATGAGCGATCATAGGAATATTAGTAATTATTCCACATAGGGTTATCATCTTTCCTTTGAACAAGTCTATCCTTCCTAATGAAGGTATCATAGCAGTCTTTCCCAAAATTTCCCAAGTGCTTTCTAGCATAATATTCACGTGTGTTTCTTCATCCAATACACAGTCTATGTCAAAGTCTTCTATTCTTGTAACTATACACTATTTTTCTTTCAGGATCTCTGGTAAACTGATATCTTTGTGATCATCCATTACTTATTTTAATTTTATTAACATAGTCTCTAACTCTTTTTCATTATGATTCTTTAACATGATCTTAGCCTCTTGAATTTCTTCAGAGTTTTCTTGTCTCATGTTCATCTTTTCAACTTTATAAATCATTCTTGGACAATCCCCAATCTCATGACCAATAGCTTTACAACAAAGACAAATAGGACTTGTACCAGGGCATTCCTTAGCAATATGTCTCAGTCTTCTGCAGTTATAACATAGTGTCAATCTTCTCTTTCTTTTAAATGATCCCTAACCTTTCCTGTAATACACACTGGGATCATAGTGCTGGACCTGCAATCTGCAAAAAATCTTTCTAGGTTCCTGCATCCACTTATTAGTCCAAAAATTCTTTCTATGCATAGGGATAACATATATTTTTTTTATTTTTTTCAAATTTATTCAGATCAACTCTTTCTTCTAACTGTGCCCTAACTTTCAGACAAGGAAAAAATCTACCAAACATACCTAGATTCATACTTTCGAAGCAAAAAATTCCACTTATCTTACCCTTACCTGAGCACAAATCTTTAAGATCTTACCTCTTTTCTTTAGATCAGGTTTTCTTTCTTTACACATAGCTTTGCAAGTTGAGTATAATACTACGCACAACAACAATATATCTAAGCATAGAGCTTTCTCTTTTCTTCAGTTCCCAACAATCAAAGTTTCAGTCTCGACAACGAAACCATTTGTTGGCACACAGGCAGACCCATGGTTCAATGCTTCAACAACGCACCAAAAAAACCCTAACTATCGGCCCTTTCGACAACACTGACAAAGAATATGAAGTCTCAACCAAGGTAGAGGCAGGAGGTGTTACAGGACTCAAGTGTCGACAACCAAGTTGGTACACAGATTTGTGATTGCAACACTTAGCAGAACACTTAGACAACAATATGCATTAGTTCTTGAGTCTCATTCACATCGCAGATTAAACCCTTATTATAGATCATCACAGTAACAATAAAGATCAAGCACCTTCGATCACTTAGCACATAACATTAGCTCAGATCTAGCATTCATTCATCTTTAATACCATTAATCCCTAAGAAACAACATTATATCCATTCATCATACATTATAATCACAGTACTAAGCAGATAAACAACATAATTCACATTGCAAAAAGCACATCAAGACACACGATATACATGGTTCACCCCAGTGTGGGGATACATCCATCAACTTCTTCTTCCTCTTTATTAGTCGTCAATCTTCTTACATTCATCCGCTCCTGTGGACAAAGCCACAAAGCCAAACTCAACAGAGGACAGGAGATCTGCGCACCAGATCATCCTTCCGAAAATTAGGTCAAGGTACAAAGCCAACTCCTTAGTAGCATAAATCCTTACTTTACACAGCCGGTTTGCAAAAATTAACTTACAAAGCACTTGCACTTAGCTCCGCAAGTCTTAACATATTCTTGCACAAATCCAATACTTCTTGCACTAAGCCAATTACAAAATAAAATCAATCAGACTTCTTACATCGCTTAGCTACTTATTTATACATTTGAAAAGAGGCCTAATCATGGGTAAACCCATGGGCCGAATTCCCATAACCCATTACATAAACCCTAGTAAACCCTTTGCTTGGTTCACAAGCCCACAAAATAAGGGAGATCCCATGATCTCAGCTCCGCCTGGGCGCTCCATCTTCAACCATCTTGCGAAGTCCCAAAAGTGGTCAAACACGACCAATGTTTCTTCAAAACTTGGTCAAGGGCCAACAGAGACCCACTGAAAGGAGATAATTAAGGCATCTCTAATTAGTCAACACGAGGTACAAAGTAGGAGCTTCATGATTTGTTGGAAATAAGATGAAGAACATGTTCACGAACCAATGACCCTGTGTGTCTTTCGTGTGTGCCAAGTGCAAGAAATACATGAAAAATACCTTCTGAATAGAAACCAATGATGAAAATTGTTGACAAAGGCGAGGAAACCACCAATAAGGCTAATGGAATCCAAGACATTGCACAAATCCCAATGTGTGAATAGATGTCTTTCCATCGAACATAAGGGAAACCACCCAGTTAATGATCAATGATGAAATGCCGACTGTTGGGTTCAAGGTTGCCTACCAATGATGAAAGTAGGGCCAGGGTGCATGATATGACTAAAATATCATGTGATTTTGAGACAAACTGAGGGTATGGTCGACATGCAAAGTCAAGAGTTCTGAGAAGTAGCCGACACAGGTTGATATTATTCCTTTGAACAAGAGCATGGGACATATGGAGGACTCCGACAACATAGACCCAATGATGAAACCATGAGATGCAGGAGACATCAATGAAAATCTCTATAGGGACTAGAAGAGTAATCATTAGATAGAGAAGACTCTATAACGATCTCATCTTCCTAAGTCCATGCTAATCCCAACATTATGATGATGGATGGACTCAATAATTTTATGTTATGTTCAAAGGCGACACGAGTGTTGTTGATACAAGATAATACTCCCTTCCCGCCCATATTTTTTTGTTTTTTCATAGACAAATGAATGCTATGATATAGAGGAGGAAATGAGTGTCGCAAGTAAGAAAAAATAGTTCCAGCAGTGGAACATACCTATGCTCAATGAAAGGATATGCATGCGAGAGATGGACACTCGGGGGAATGTTCCCTCCTAGATATAGGGTGACAAATTGTGAAGGATATAAGCAAGACTCTTCTTGGTTGAGGATGCAAAAACTGCTGAGGAAAACAATTTACAATGCAAAGCGAGAACAGGCTATAGGCTCAATACTGCAAGCAAGGGAATGAGATGAAATCATAACTTAACGCCAAAAAATGTCCTTTTTATGTATTTTAGTCTACTTGGTGTGAAAAATGGATAAACTTGTGCCAAATAGATGTCCTTTCAAATACAATTTACGAGTGTGAAAGAGACAAGTTCACTCAGAAATCTTTTCGCTTTTTGAAAATGGGTATGAAAAGAGCTTAACTAAGACTCATGAACTTTCAAGTCCAACTTGTCGAGTGCGAAAGGGACAAATCACTCGACAATATTTTTTCTTTTGGAATGAGTCAGAAAAGAGTTTAACTCAGACTCGTGGATGTTGTTCTAAGAAAAATTTAATGGGGGAGGCCAAGGCTCCTGTGCAGGACTTCTGTGAAAGGTCAACAACTTACAAAGATCTGACACAAGCTTTGGAAAACCCAAATATTTCCTAGTCGAGGAGGATAAAATACTTGCATAGGTTACCTTATATACAATATATCGAAGAATGCCCCTTATCTGGAAGGGTGTATAAGAAGGAAGTCTAGGCTCTACAAGATCATTCCAATCAAAGGAAACCACCCTAGGACTTGAAGGGAGCATACTCAAAGAGAGTAGAATGCTCCCTAGTGAAGAAGGTACAGAACTAGAAATGATAGGGACATGGTCAAAGGACACATCACCCTCCAAAAGAACAGTGGGATTGATTGAATATTGCATCGACAATGTCACTTCCTTAGGCTTGTCACTCTCCAAGAGAAGAGTGGGATCAAATGAATATTGCATCGGCACAACCACTTCTTCAACCATTGGTTGAATAGGATGTGAGACAAAAAGGTCAAGAGATGCATCACCCCCAAAAATAGGAGTCGTGTTGGTCGAATATTGCATCGACACGACCGATGGTTGAACAAGATTTGATACAACAAGGCCAAGGGATGTGTTATCCCCTAAAGGAAGAGGGGTGTCAGCCGAAGATTGCATCGACATGACTGTTGTATCAAAAAAATAAGGTTGGTAAGCCAAAGATGACTCAGAACCTGAATGGCCCCCAGGAAAGGACCACACTTCTGCTACCACATCAGTAGTAGGGCACGAACGAGTAATGTAATCTCCTTTGAAAAGCCTACAAAGGAACTTGGGATTAGGTATTACACGTCTAAGCTGCTCAATTGTATGAATGCCCCCAACATGACTTGTAGTGGCTAGTGACAAATATCCAACATGACTTGCAGAGGTTGTTGATTAATTCCCAACATGACTAGCAGAGGTTGGTGATGAATCCCCAACATGACTAGCAGAGGTTGGTGATGTATGTGCAGTGTGACTAGTAATGGATATATTTGTGCCCCCAACATGAATTGAAGTCGCTGGTTGCTAGTATTCAACATGACTAGAAAAGGTTGTCGACCAATCTCCAACACGACTAACAGAGGTTGGTGATATAATTCCAGTATGTGACTGACCCTCGCAAGACACAGTCGATTAAGGTAGGGTCCAAGGATCGTTAAAATAGGAAGCAATGGACCTCCTTGTCGAAACAAACCTATTGGACATGGCGTAAACGTGGTGACTCGGTGCCGTGAAGTCAAAAGTACCCATAAGAGAAGAATACATTTCGACACCGATATTCTCAGTTGTCAGCTGAGAATTGTTGATCACAGGGATCGACGTTCCAATAGATGCGTTAGGACTAGAGTACGCAAAGGATAACTGGTCGATCATCAGGATCTTCCCTTCATGAGGAAAACAAAGAGTACAGAATATGGACGATACGATGGAGACCATAGAATAGGTAAAATTGCATCCTAGTAACAGATTATAATCTATAGGTGCATCAACTACCTTGACCTCCACCTCTACCATCTTCCCACCTAACTGGACCGGAAAGGCAGGAAGAATACCGTGAGGGTGGAAGGAATGACCATCAAAAGTAGTCAACATGTTTGATGACTTAGAAAGAGTCAGAGAACCGAGATCTTTCCAATAGATCAGGGACATCACACACATAGCATCACCTTCATCAACAACTGCATGCTTGATGGTATACTTTGAGTACTCCACGTGGATTTGGAATGCCACATGGTAAGGAAAGCGAGGATTCACATCTGTGATGTCAAACTTGATAACTTTTGAGCCACTAGTTTCTAGAGATCCTAAAGAAGATAGTAAGTCATTCCTCTGTGAAGGACACATCTAGAGTACCTCCAAACATGACATCACACAAGGGGTTTGATCCAGGTCCTCAACAATAGAGTAGTTTTGGGCGGCTCTAGCATTTCGATTGTGGGTAGAGCGCTTGAGTACTCCTTTCAGAATATGAGGCGATGGATCTGGTTTTTCAATCTGTAAATTCATCTCCGGAGGAGGAGGAGACTCTAGACCAAGAATATCTTGTGAAGAGATATAGTCTCGATATTGAGTGGCTACATTAACTTTCACATCGACCATATTGATACACAAACGGTCGCCATCTTGCAATGACGATTTTTGACTCCCACCAACCACATTTTCGGTATTTTAGGAGCTCCACGCCATGTGTTGGTTATGTGGAAAAGAATTCGTCAGCACGACAGGTGTTAGAGATAATATCCTTGCATCTTTCGCAAGTTTGGGGCATAAATGGGTAAGGTGATCATCTGTACAAAGCTTACAGGGAAATTTCACCTTGTCTTTCTTGTTTTCCCTCTCCAACATTATTATTTGTCTTCTCACTATTACCGTTGCCCTTGGGTTTATTATTATTTTTCCCACCCTTACGATTATTGTGTCCTTTCTTCTTATTCCCGCCTGGTTTTTGGTTACCATTTGGGCTTGCTGAAGATTGCATATAGTGTACATTTGCCAACTGAGTGGGGTCTGAAGACATAGACGAAGATGGCCCTCCTGTAAACTAGTTTAGAGACAACTCTTTCGAATGGATTGTCACTGAGTCTATGGAGTTTACATTGGTGGTACCTATAATGCCATTGGCATGAGTTTCGGGCTTGCGTCTGGAAGAATGTGGTATAACATCCCAGACTGAGCGTATATCAGATCTAAGTGCTAGGTTTTAAAAATCGCTTCTTCCTCAGTGGTAACCCCGACAGTAGCAACATCCTTCGAGATAGGAGGGTGAAAAGACTTAAGGAACCATTCTAAAATAAATTTCATGGGTATGGGGGTCTTAATCAACCTCTTCCATCTACGCCACTCCTGGATATGATCTGATATATGAGTGGCGGTGTCCTAGTGTGAAGTTGACAAAATTTCTAGGTCAACATCATAACGAATCGACAATTGAAAGTGGTTAAGGAAGACCAACACCAGCTGACTAAAGGTCCCATATTCCCCCCTAGGTAGCTCAATATACCATTTCTCAACAACTCCAATGAGGGTGCATTGAAATAATCTTAATCGAATAGAATCATCATTAAGGGAATTCGAGGAGTACCGTAGGTGAAAGGTAGTAACGTGATCACCAGGATCCTCACCATTCTTACCTTCGAACTTCAGAATGTATGAAGGAATCTTAGTGGGGATGGGGGGGCATGTAGGATCATGACTCATAGGTTCATTCATCAACTTCAACAATTTTGGAAGATTAAGCGTGGCCAGAAAAGGGAGACGGGGTTGCGGCATATGGCCCCAAGCTCCCAGGAAATATTATGCTTGAGGAACTGCAACCCATCCAGGGTTCTGGTAAGCACCATGGCCCTATTTGGGAGTGTAAGAGCCTCCTCCAGGATGATTCATGAAAGGTTGGTTGGGCATCATTCCAATAGGAATGTTCTATTGGAGGTTATAAAAATTTCCCCCAGCTGGAGTGGATCCGGGTTGGGGGTTTCCCAAAGCATGAAACTGACCTCCTCTGGGTGGGAATCCGGAGGATAGAGGTGGATTCGTCATGCCAAATGTATTGGTCAAAATCGACACCGAGGAGGTAGTGGTATAGGAAGGAACTTGAGTAGAATCTTGTCCGCCAGGTTGGTTGTTCCACCCAGAAGCAGGAGGATTAGACCCGAGGTTAAAAGTAGGAATGCCTCCCATATTAGGAGTCGGTTGAGGGATTTGAGACCCACTAAACAAAAATGGAGTATAAGGAGGTGTAGTGCCCTGAAGCCCAATGTTAGCATTAGTTTCGGTAGATGGGATGGCACTTGAAAACTGCGAAGTAAAGTTCGACATGCCATAGGAAAAAGGACTAGAGGATATAGGGATGGACTGAACATTATAGCCTGGTGAGTGACCAAGAGACCCAAAAGGGATCGAGGCAAGAGATTGAGCATTCACTCTAGGCCGATCCATAGTAATGATAGGTTCCTCTGACAATACAACCATTGTGGTTGCATGAGTCAAAGGGGTGCCATTAACTATAGCGGGTGTGGGAGTCGAAGG
Organism: Picea sitchensis; assembly: GCA_010110895.2. NCBI lineage: Eukaryota > Viridiplantae > Streptophyta > Pinopsida > Pinales > Pinaceae > Picea > Picea sitchensis. Next base: position 55,148 of record SNQJ01S0011880.1, on the reverse strand, counting down.
GCTCCCAATATTCCGAAGACTAGGTTTAGTACTCATCCTTGTAGAATCACAAGTCTAAATAGTGGATGTGTTTGTACCATGCCTAATAAATCTATTCCTTTTAGAAGGAAAAGACTCAAAATCCGGTGGTAACTGTAATAAGTGACGAGACAGGTGGGGACGCTGGTCCGACTCCACGATGACTTAAGACTCTAAAGAAAAAAAATAAATCCTAAGGCCAACTAGTAATCAAAGAGCACATCAAAAGTGAAGTGGCCAATATGTACACAAACGGGGTAAAGTGGTTGAAAGTGGCCTCCTTCCCTAAATAAGGCATGTCTCGCCAAGGAGGGGCTTGAGACTCCCTGATAAAGATTGGAGGTAACAAAATTAGTTATAAGGGACCTCGTGGGCTTAACAACCAGTCAGTCAGATCCCCCCAGAGAGGTAATCCTCCATAAAGGCTGTGTGTTGTCTGATTCTTATCTGACCCAAGGTACTTGCTAAATAACCCCCGCAAGTAACCTATGTGGTACCTAAGTCAAGCAACTAATAAACCACTATATAACCGATGCACAAGAGAGTAGTCGTGAGTCAAGTCCACCATATGGGCAGGGTAGCAAAGCTCGAAACCTTGAAAGTATCGCCTCTCATGGAGGTAAAGGCACTAACATGATCCCCAGATACGAATAGATCCCTAGAAATATCTCTGACGCTAAGAAGGTATCAGGGGGATATCCCTTCAACCAACCTCGTGTGACCTCATGATTAACTCCGGTGTGAATAGAGCCTCCTTATATTACCAATTATACAATGGATTTCTCCACTCCCTTTCTCAGACACATATGTTGATTTAATTGCCTTGGCGAAGTTTGCTCACAAAATCCTATTCCAAGGCACTAAATCCTAAGCTAGTTTGTGTACCCTAGAAAATAAAATCGTGGCCAATCAATTTTAAATTATAGCGTTAATTTTAGTGGCTGTGATTACTCAAAAATGTATGGTAGTGAAACTCATGGTGTTATGACTCTGCAAGAACAATAAATATGAAAGTCATGCAAAGTCCTAACTTCAACTTTTAATGAGTGATATGCTTCTAAAAACTGATGGAATCTTCAATTTCAACTCTACAATTTTGAAGTAAAAATGAAATCTTTCATTACATTCACTAAGCTAATGACAAGGACTCAAAAGACCAAAACGCCAAGCAATACAAAATGCCTATTTTTTTGTATTTTCAATATAATAAAAATGAAAATGCATGGACTGAAAGCAACTTGATATATAAACTCTATTGTGTATAGAAAGAAATAACTCAAGCAGGATACCAAGAAGCAAAGCACCTAGCCCAATGTACAAGGATAATCAAAATGAAAAGATGATGAGAAAGACTCCACCCAGAAATTCAACCAAAGATAGGTTTCCTGTCATCCCACAAGCACTTAACAGGCACTACATAGACCTAAGAAGGCTCAACAAACATCAAATACCACCCAAAAACCACTAGACCAAGAAAACAAGCAAGGAAATATGATGTACACGACTATTTAGGTAAACAGAGCGTATGTACGTAGCTTGCAGAGGGACATCCTACATATATACATGTCTGTCAAGACAAAAAGCGTGTATATGTTTCAAAAACAAAGCCAGGCAAGGGAGAAGGCTGAAAACTTAGACCTGAAGTGAACATGGGTTGTCAAGCAATGATACGACAAGAAACACCATAGGAACAAGATCAATCTAAGGAGAAAAGTACTCCAAACCCTAAGAAAGAAGATTCAATCCCCAGTATGGTCACCAATTATGTTACGAGGACAATCTCTCTATGGCTAGGGTAAACCACAACAGATGGAAATGACCGCATAAATTAACTCTCTTCTCAAGTATGGTATATAAACAAATATGCTAGCAAGACAAGATAAAATTCCTACCTCATCCAGACATTCGATGAAGTCCATCATTGAGCACTTGACCCAAAGCAATATACCTGCAACTAGTCCTCAACAACCAAGAAAAGAAAGCATATGGTGATTTTATATGATGTTAGCACATTCAATAGCATAATCCATTGATAAACATGACAAATACGCCTAGGGAATAATAATTCAAATATTTGAAAGATATCAATTGGATGGGAACGTATTATTTCTATTAATAAATGATCAGCATAAGTGAAAATGTTACAAACTTCCGCGTCGAAACGGTTCGAAACTGAGAAACTAATTTCCATCCAGCTGGGCCTCCACCACTTCAATACTCCACCAAAGGCAAGCTCATAAGAGAGAAACACTCAGGTTATAAATCAATAAAGGAAGAGCTTGGGGGCTGAACATTGTGTTTAGACTTAAAGGACAAAGGGATGCAGACTCAATATGAAGTAAATAATTTCTCCAGAGTAACTTTTCTCTCAAAGTTGAATTCTTTCTCCTCTTTCCATAACTCAGAATTGGCCCATTTATAGCCTTCAAAATGGAACTGAAGGGCCGAGTTGAAACATTTATAGTATATGGAAGGCCAAGGATCATAGATCTCCTATTGTCACATGGAAACCTGACACTAATTTTCATTTTCTGGCACAAATCCCAATGTACATAGGCTGTAGTGGAGCAGCCTGCGTATACACATGTTGTATAGTAGGCAAGATGCGTACATGTGGAAAAATATGTATTTTTGGCTATGGATTTTACAAACAGGGATACTAAGTTTGCATGGGGAAATGGAAAAAAGGCCTTCTGTGCAAGAGTGCATAGGGTGAGGCAAATCTTTCTATAATAGAGTGCCTCTTCCATTCACAAATGTGGGTAAAGGGGACCCCGTTACATTTAATTGTTGATAAGGGAAGCCAGAAGAACCTCATCTCAGTTGAGGTCATCAAAGAGTTGGGGTTGTCAACAACACCACACCCACAACCATACAACATCAGGTGGCTTCACCAAGGATGAGATCTTTGTGTTAGCTAGCAGTGTCGCCTATCATATGGCATCCAAACCTTCAAGGATGAGATAGTGTGTGATGTTGATCCTCTCTATGTTTGTGATGTTGTTTTGGTCCAATCATATATGTGGAAACGCCATGTTGTTTATGAGTCTTGACCCCGTAGTTTCATTATTATTATGGGGGTCATCTCTACATGATACCAAAGGTAGTTATGACTATTGTTCCACCAAAACAGTGTTGCAAGGTAATCTCTCATACTGCAAAATTCATCCTCTTCACACTCTATTCAAAGGATGCACAGAAGGCCACTGCAACCACTGCGACATCAACACCTTCTATCCAACAAAAGTAGATTGCATAAATTATTTCTTTACCTATGATGGTTCCTAAAAAATTCCCCATCAATCCTAGAGACAACAGGTTGGTGGAATAGATTCAACCCCGCCAACAACAGGTTCGTGACAACCTTCCACAGACCAAGCAACACAACTTCTCCAACAAGGCACACAACTCACCAAGATTCAGATTCATAAAATGCTTTCCTCTCTTCCCCTAGCACTCAACACAATGGATATTGTTTCTTCTTAAGGGGGGGGGGGATTTATCCAGGTGGATATTGGTGTCTACCCACTTGTTCCAAATTCCAACTGGCTCATCTTGAAACTTTTTAGTTCAACACGTTTCTCTGTAATAGGGACATTTCATTGTAATTTTGGGTTATGCACTTACAGGGATGTCCTACATCCCTACACAACATCCAGGTGGATATTGGTGGCCACCCACCTATTCCAATTGTCTTATTTTGTAATTTTTCATGTCAGTACATCTTTCTGTACTTCCAGAGTCATTTTGGGGCTTTAAACAATGTTTTCTTGGCTTGCCACAGTCAAATTGTAGAATGATTTAGATTTTGATACCATAATGCATATTTCTCAAAAATACCTTTCCAATAGGCTATCACACGCCTAAAACGAAGATCATATGCAAAAGTTACGACCCAAGGAAGTTAACGTACTAACATACCCCAACGAGGTGCACATGATTTTCGGCACATCATCTCCTAGGGTTAGGGTTTTTGATGTCTAGGGTTTTGGTATTCATGTTTATCATAAAAATACCTTCATAACCTCATTGTAATCATCTTATTGCGAATGAACATAGTTGTCACATCTCTTCTCAGAGATAAAGCTACCACCATTCTAGTGAGTCTTGCACTATGTATTTTTACAGTTTCTGTACATTTCTTTCATTAATAGAAATCATGTATTGTTGTATTTCTCTGTTTCTGGCAATTTTTTTGTGTATTTCATTGTGATATCTCTGCTTTCATTTCATTCTGAAAATAATCTGGATCAAGTGTTCATCTTGTGTGGGAATACCATGTTTTGTCAAACATTTGCATGCCTCAAACATTTATTAGGGTTAGGGTTTTGGACGCTCTAGAATATTCTTTAAAGTCGACATGAGACTAGCTTCACATGTGTGAGTAATTCCATGAATATTGAATCCACTTGGTACCATGGTGGTCAAGAACATAGGTCAACTTGTAGGACACAATTTCCTCATATGAACTATGTTTGAGGTGATATTTGTGTTGTTGAATATATCTCATTGTGTCTACAACATTGAGAGGTTAGAAACAATGTTAGTAAAGTTTTGACCCCAAAATCAATCATTTAATGCCTCAAAAAAGTTTTGAAAGTTTCAGGACCCCAAATCATCAAAGCAATAACTACCCCTAAAATGGGAACTAAAAATATTTAGCTCAAATTTTTCCACCCAAAGAATACTAAAATAGATGAAAAATTATATAGTGATCTATTTCAAATCATACCTCCCAATTTTTTTAGGATTTTGGTACCCAAAATATTTTACTAAAGGAGGTGAGGAAAATTTTCCTCTACATTCTTCCTAGAGTACCATTTAGTGATCTGGAAGGATCTGGGGAACATCACAAAAGTTTCAAAACTATTCCAGGAGACTCAGAATGGCCTTGACAAATGAGAAAAGGAAAAAATTCAAATTCCTAAAAACTCAGTGAAATTGGCATCATCGCGAAGAGCGTGTTGTAAGATTTCCAACGGCGTAAACGGTTCGTCAAATGGAGTTACAGATCAAAAGATATTCATAGTCAAAGTTTTGGTCAACCTAGCCCAGTCACCAAGGATGAGTCAACATTCGTACTGCTGACGTCAACATCAGTACGGATGACATCAATATCCGTATAGGGTACGTGGAACACTCAAATATCGACACATGTCATGATGTCGTCAACATGATGACATGGTAGCACTAGAGGTTGCCACATTTCACTCATTTTTGGCATTTTTGGGTTGACAAGTGGACCAATGAGAAAGTGCCACGTGGAAGTCCGTACAACCACATGGCAGGTGTTGTGGCATCCGTACTGGACTTGGAAGGTGATGTGGCATATTTAAAGGATGTGGCAAGTAACATGGCAGGAAAAATGGCAGTGATATCAACATGCTGACATGGCCCAATGACAACGTGCCACATGGCATGTTGATTCGACACTTTGGGCTGTCAAATGGGCCAATAAAATTGTGACACGTGGAACCCCTAGGTGATGAAACATGGCACCACCTAGGATATGCCATGTGGCCCAAGGATAGTGTGACATGTGGCCTCCATTCAACATGTACAATCAGCATATGACTTGGTAGACAAGTGGGCCAATGGATGGCCGCCACGTCACCCAGTCATGGGCTTCCACGTGGTAGCGGTAAAATGCCCAATGAGGGACAACATCCGTATTTTCAAAATTTAATAGGGGTTGGCCAACGTCCAATCATAGTCTACCAAAATTAGTGGTGGTTCCGCTAAACTAGGGCATACACCACTAAATCCGGCCCCATATCCCAACAGAGTCACAAGACTTGGCGCTATTGCTAAAATTGGCAGAGGCGGAAGATTGGCATAGTTTTAAATTTGGGTGAAACAGTTATAACCATATGCCAAAAGGGGAGGCTCGCGGGTTTGACCTTGGGACATCCCCCAACAAAAAATCTTTAATTATACATCCGCCAACCATTATGCCAAACAATCGCATTGTTTAATCTGCCCAAGTTTTATTTTAAGAATTGAACTTTACCAATGCACTANTATTTTAAGAATTGAACTTTACCAATGCACTGGGGGGGGGGGGTGGGAGCACACCAATCCGTATGAATCCATACCAGGCATGGATTTCAATTCATATTCCATTTAATTAATTGTAGAGGCTTACATGTAGATCAAGGCAGAGGTCCAAAGGAGGCATGAAGGTGACAGTGTCTGAATGGAGACGATTTGACAGTTAATTTTTGGCAATTCGACAGTGTGAATCCAATGGTGAGTTTTGTTTCAGTAGCAGAGACTTCGATTAGTAGGATAAATTCGAAATAAGCCAATGTAAGCATGATTTTCATTATGTTGTTTCCTCATTAAATTTTGCATCATAGTATTCTTGATACGGGTCTGAAGGAGCATGGAGAGGTTGCAGCAAGACAACAAGACCAACTTATCCCTTCTATTCCTTCCTTTCTTCTCTTATTACACAAAAAATCAATCAGCTATAGGTGACAAAGAATTTGTGGCACTTGGATGATAAGTGGCCAATGAAGTAGTCAAGAATCTTGTAGTTTTGGGATCTGTGGATGGGTTGCATATATTCTTGGATATGAGCAATAGATCTAAGGCATTCTATGGTTCCATAATGATAGGGGTCATATATTATTCTTCTTCTTTTTATGTATTGAGTATGTGGGAATGATGTCCATGTCAGCATCATGGATTCCTCATGAGCATGAGAACTTGTGAAGCTTGTAAACATTCCCGATCACATTACGATCTCTTGTTGCCTTCACCGAAAAGGGACTTTGGCCTTACAACTTGTAAATAAGAGGCATCATTAGAGCGAGGAGGATAAAGTAGTCAATATTTGGAGCAAGACCTGGAGACATAGACCACATCAAGTGAAATCCATTATCAAGGGAGGTGTCATATATCTTATGTGTATTATGTTCTTATGTTGCTTTTCGTGATTTTACACACATATAATATTAAATGCAAGCATGACATATAACACATAAGGAAGCGAAAAGAGGTTTTAATTCAATTTGGATTCAAGACCATAAAGACTTCAAATTTACCTTTGATTGCAATCCTCTCAAGTACAACGATCTATAACTAACACTTTGGAGGAGTGACATGATTAACCAATTATTGGAAACTAATCAACTCCTGGGTTCAGATCAAGTGGTATCCGAGCACGCTTGATACCGGTTGTAGCCATTGAAGATGAGAATGGAAAGATTGGCAAAACAATTGTGGTTTGATGAGATTCAAGAGCTCAACCAAATCCTTTAAGAAAAGAACGTTGGATTGAAGACATTGTTGTATGTTGTAGAGGAAGAGAACCAAAGGTTGCAAGAGAAATTTCAAGCCATGAGGATGCAGACAGGGGAAGACTCTATGAATGATATGGTGATAAGACCATTTTGTGACCATGGAAACTTCACCATTTATGGGTTCAAGCACGAAATTGCAAATGCATGCACACTTTTTCAAGAAAATGAATATGACATCCAGGCATCCAAAAACCAAGGAGGATTCCTAGAAGCATCATCCATTGATCCTTCTCACCGGGAACAATTGGACACATCTCGAGAAGAAGACCAATATTCCCAGCTTGGGATGGAGGTAAATAAAACATGTGTAGTTCCTTTCTTGATTAATGTTGATGACTCTTTTAAATTCCTTGAACAACATGCTTCATGCATTGGCTTAAAGTTGATGGGAAAAATGGGATACAAAGGAGGAGGCCTTGGAGCCAATGGCCAAGATATTATGGATCCCATCGAAGCAGTTTTTTGGCCTTGATATGTCGAGATCGGTTATGTCCAAAAGGATGTTGGAGAAAGATCCAAAACCATTCAAGAAGAAGACCCCAGGATAGTAATTGAGACTCTAGAAGTCAATAGTTCATCAAGAGATGAAACCGATTCCATACAGGCTGAGAGCACAACTTCTCATGATTGAGGATTTGAGAAACCTCTAGGGAGAGATGAGAATCACAAGAAAGGAACTGAGGTCATCTCTTCTTTCCAGTCTGACTCTAGAGACAACTCACCGAGGTATAATAAATCTTGAAACTCTAAAATTCCATTTGATTATAAACATGTTAATAATATACAATAGAGCTTGTGGCATAAAATATCATGCAATTTTTGTGGATTGAATAACCACGCAATGTTTGAGTGTTGGAAGAGAAAATCCTTGTACAGGAAGGTTATGGCAACCGGAAAAAATACGAGGATAGAAGATCGCTCTCCACACACAAAAAGGTGCAGGGGAAATACACCTCTAAAGGAGAAAGGACACTACAACCATTGTAGTAGAGATGGAAATAATGAGGCCACATGTTGGGCCTTACATCTAGATCTATGTCCAAAGAAGAACAAGAAGAATAGGCAGACACCTCCAAGGGAGACAACCAATCAGGCAGTGCTACAGGGAAATCCATCACCAGGAGGAAACCAAGTACTAGAGAAAGGACAACTTGGTAAAGAGGACCTGTTCGACATAATGATTGATCAAATGGGGAAAATCCTTGAGTTAGTCCAGAGTGGCCATCTTTGTAAATCACATGTTGTGATTCATACCCCATATAAGGGAATTGTATAAAAGTGATAATTGTTTCATATCACTCCTTTTCTTGAACATGTTGATATTTTTAGGCCTTGAGAGGTAGTTTGGGTATTGGTTTTCTTTTGTAATTCCAATGGACATGAAACTTATAATGTAAAGACCTTTTGGGAAGAAAATTCCTTTCAGTTGGGAGGCGTGATTTGGAAGGATTTAGGGAACATCACAAAAGTTTCAGAAGTGTCCCATGAGACTCATAATGTGTTGGATTACTGAGAGGGGGGGTGAATCAGTAATAACATAATTATAATCCTTTTTCTTCAAATGTTATATCAATGTAGAATTATTATCCAATAATGAACAGTAATAAATAAACAATCCCACATATACACAGTACACCAGTGTTTTATGTGGAAACCCAAATCGGGAGAAAACCACAAAATGCTTTTTCTTATATGTCTTGAAGAATTACATTCATTGGAAGCACCAACTTCCTTTGTTTTCCAGCTGCAACTGGAAGGAGGCTCCA